>JANHGB010043994.1:0-14116 GCA_026283785.1 Coracopsis vasa
ACATGAGACACTATTGAATATATATAAGTACTGTAGTCCACTTGGATACTGACCCTCAAGTTAAACTAGAGCTGCAACATCAATAAAAATGATTTGTTTGTTTATTTTAAAGTGGAAGGTTCGGCGGACACTAGCATTTTCTATACATGAACTTGCAGTCATCCTTGGAGACCAGCTTACAGCTGGAGATCTAGTTCCTGTCTTCAATGGCTTTTTAAAAGATCTAGATGAAGTGAGAATAGGTGTGCTTAAACACCTGCATGACTTCCTGAAGGTATGTCTGCATTCAACTCCAGTCAAGTGCAGTTATGTATTTTGCTTCATTTCTTCCTATGTACTTGATTTTTAACATAGCACTGGTTTAACTCTTTGAGGGAATCCGTACAGGTGTCTGTTGGATCCTAGAGTATGTTTTGCAGTTCTGTGTTGCTGATAGGCTCTTTTCTCTGAAGAGCCTGGTTTGTGAATGTTTATTCAATAAATAATGTAGGTGCCAGTGGATGATACTAAGTTTTTTGGTGGTCTAACTTCTCTATGCAGCTTACTTCTCAGATTTCTGTAAGAGTTTCTCTGTAACTGCCTCTTTTTTTGAGCTGAAGCTCAAAAAACCTTTAAAAGCAACACTTTTCTGCCTACCCTTCATTTCCTAGAGTAAAATAAGAGACTAGATCAGATTTTGTTTTCAGTTTGCCCCACGTGATTTTACAGACTTAAGCATGATAGGATTTCGCCTACTAAAGATTTTTTTTCCCTCAGTAAAAGCCAGTGTTTTGTTAATTGTATTTTAAAACTCTTTATCTGCTGCTTGTAGCTTACATTTTTTTATATAAGTTTATATTTACTGTTACAGCTTCTTCATCTTGACAAAAGACGAGAATATCTTTATCAGCTGCAGGAATTCCTAGTGACTGATAACAGCAGGAACTGGCGTTTCCGTGCTGAGCTGGCCGAGTACGTAGTTTTCTGGATGCTTATTTTTATTCTTACAGATACTTAAAAATGTTAAAATCACAGAATAGGTGTTTCACAGTGACATTCTTTATTTTACTTCTAATTAGTGGATAATCCTTATCCTCCTGTATGTGTCTCCCTTCCTTAAAAATTCACCACAGTTGTATATCACGGTAGTTGGAACTTGAATGTCTCTTTCCATCACCATATGTTGAGAATATTAGCCTTCCATAAAAGAGAAGCTGCCAAAAGAGAAGACAACATCTGGTTGCTTTTGAAGTCAGTAGAAGTGTTCTAGCAGTTAGACTTTAAGTTGCTGTATTTGAGGAGTGTAGGCTGAATTCATGATCATGAAACACAGAAGGTGTAGATCTTGAGGGAGGAGTAAGGAAAGTGAGTAGCACTTTGGCTTTTTCATGGGACTGGTAGGCGGGCTCCTACGGGAGGCAGCTCTTAAGGGTCAAGTTGCTCAGGAAAGCTAGCAGAGGAAGTGGCTTATGAATTTCAGCAAGAGACAGATGCCAAGTCCTGCATGTGGGAAGAAAGAGCCTCTGACAGTGAGACAGATTGAGGACTAGCTGCCCTGGGAGCAGCTCTGGTGAGCCAAACATGAGCCAGCAGTGTATCCTGGCAGCACAGTCTTGGGCTGTATCAACAGGAGCACAATCAGCATACTGAGGGAACAGATTAGCCCCTTTTAGTCAGCACCCATGTGGAGTAACGCATCTACACCAATACAGGAAAGTGCTGATATACTCGAACAAGCTCAGCAGAAGGCCACCAAGATGATCAAAGCTGCAGCACTTAACCTGTGAGGAGATACTATGTGACAGAGGCTTCTCTATCAGGAGTGCTGAAATAAGCATATAGTAGTGACTAATTACAGCGCATCTTTTGTGATTAATTTCGAGCTACCTCAAAACTGATCTTGATATCATGATGGTTTTGCTACGTTTAAGTGTTAGTTTCGATTTAGTAAGTACGAGTCACTTAGCTGTTACTGCTGATACAGAAACCTTCATTTGGCTGCTTGTAACATGTCGTGCCGCTTCTTTTGACATACTTTCTACTGTTCATGACATACTAATTTCTGCAACCTGCTGAAATCTTAATCAACTCATTACACATTGAAGACTGATAATTTCTCTAGTTCTCCAGTATACTTTGAAGTAGAGGAATTTTATTGATTTGATAAATCAGTGTACTTAAGTGACCAGGTTCCCTTGCCTCTCCCCATTTTTCATTCTCTGAGCTCATGTAGCATTTTGCCATTATTGTGAATAAGTGGTAATCTAGAATTTGCAAGTGACCCATGGTCAAACTGCTGGCACTGAAAAATGAAAGATTTTACTTTTCAGTAACTTTATTATGGCCACATTGCATATTTGGCAATCATACAAATGTCATCATATAAATGGTCGAAAGTAATAGTTAAAGCTACTTTTCTTCTTATAACATACTCTGGTTCTTCTTTCATCTTGTAGGCAACTGATCTTGCTTCTAGATCTGTACAGTGCCAGAGACATTTATGACTACTTGCGACCTATCGCTTTCAGCCTCTGTGCAGACAAAGTGTCTTCTGTCCGTTGGATTTCTTACAAGCTGGTAAAGCAATCTAAATAAATTCAGGATTTCATACTTCTTCTGAGGGTTGGTCAGAAGTAATTTTTGTATTTTTTTCTTATTCTGTTTTCAAGGTTAGTGAAATGGTAAAAAAGCTGTACATGGCCTCAACGCCGACCTTCGTGGTAGACCTCATGAATGAACTTGTTGAAAAGTTCTGTAGATGCCGCAAATGGTCTGGTCGGCAAACTTTTGTCTTTATTTGCCAGGTGAAATGTTTTTTTTGATCATCCTTTTTGGTTTTGGGGTGGGGGGATGTGGTGGTGGTGGTAAGAATTAAGGGGGGAGAGCAGCTGAAACTCTTCAGCTGTCTGTTGATGCTATTTTCTTTTCTTTGTTTCCAAGGGAATAGGTTTCATGGCTGCTCTCTTCAGTGTTGCTCCATAGATGCTCGGATGCATCTTTAGCTTAGCATATTAACATCAGGTTGTGAAATCTGAATATTAAACAAAAGCATAGCAAAATAATCCCTGAGTTGGGAGGCTGTTTTATTACTCAGCATGAAGTGAGCTTTTCATAATATGCTTACCATTTTTTTGGCTTACCCTTAAAAAAATCAAGCACCAAGACTTGCCTGTAGCTCCTTAGCCAGCTAGTGCAGCTTGGTCAAAACCAACATTTTCTCAGCAAAATAAGCAGAAAAGTTGATATTAGTTGGTGTCCCAAGGAAATGACCAAGAAGTGGTCAAATTTGGAGGCTGAGCAGAGGTGCAGACTGGGAGGTAATATGATTGTTGCCCAGATGGAACAGTTCTCTTAAGTATTTGGAGATATGTTAGCTTTGAGCTTAGAGAAATATGTTTGGTGCAGCAGACGTTTCTTAAGATGGACCATTCTTATCTTGATATAGTACCTAGTTAGAACAAAGACTAAACCAATCTTGAAAAGTAGTGGGAAGGTTTTTTACTTCCTTGTTTTCAAATGATACAGTGACTGAATAAAACAGTAGAAATAAGGAAGTTGCCAGGCTTCATACAAAATAAAATGAGCTTCTAACTGAGCCTGAATTTCTTCAACCCTAACTTGCTTTATTTTGTATGACTTTGTGCTAGAAAGTATTGTACTATATTTTACAACTTTGTGGATACTACCTACTGCATTCGTGCTATGAAGGTAATGTTAGCTCTGTTTGTGTGCTGGGATTTTATGTGCTGAAATCTAAGGAAATTGCTTCTGTCTTCTTTCCAGACTATCAGTGAAGATGACTGCCTGCCCATGGACCAGTTTGCCGTGCATCTGTTGCCACACTTATTACACTTGGCATCTGACAGGGTTCCAAATGTTCGAGTCCTGCTTGCAAAAACGCTAAAGCAAACCCTTTTAGAGAAAGGTTAGTGGCTGAAAGAGTTGTAGTGGGCTGACAGGGTATCTTTTTGTCTCTCCTATTTTCTATATAGTCAGCAGGGAAAGGAAAATCAACATCACGTGGGTCACTCCCTGCTTTTACAGTCTTCTTGGTGTGGGATGTTAACTTGGCTGAGATAAAGCCATGAACCATGTTATGGTATCAGAGCCACTGTTGTGTAATGCTGAGGAAATATGAGTTCTTGCTCATATGCCAGCCTGTTCTTTTGGTGCCATTTTCCCTCAGCTGGTTTGTAGAAATGTCATCAGGGCATAGAAAGCACAAATGAACAACTAGTAATTGTGAAGTTGTTGAGCAGTGCCTTTTATTTGGTTAATAAAAATATTCTGTTGATGTTCTGTGTTATAAGAATAAGAAAGAAAAACTCCCTCTGTACAAATTCGCCATGTGTTTTCTCTCTGGGGGAGAAGAGATGGCTGCTGTTTGCTTTCATATTTTATGGTAGCAGTGGGAAGAAAGTTCCTCTGGAGTCTTTTCAAGGAAATTAGACATGCAACTTTCAAATTGCAGACTTTGCTTAGGAAAGCATCCCCAGTGCATAGTAGATGCCAGAAGAGTCAGCAGTGCTCAGAGTCCAAAACACTGTTAGGGAAAATAACATTAAAAATACTGCTCTATTTTGCAAACTGGCAGAGTGTCTGCACTTGGAATACTTCATCCCCTTCTGGTCACTTTCTTTCTCAAAACCATGCAGTGGCCTGAAGACTGTCGTTCCTAGTTTAGGAAGTGTGAAGAAAAATGCCAACAGAGAGAGAACTATTGCTAGCTGCCCTGTGCATGCTGGAGACTCTGAGTAAGCATATGTAGACAGTTAAGATGAAGTAGCTGATGTGCAGTAATTTATCCTCTGTAACTGTGCCAAGGCTGTCACTGCTCTTCCTGTTACCATGTAGTATTAATATTTTTTTTGTTGTTCTTGTTACTGATGTGTTCCCCACCTCAGTGGTACACCTCCATTCTGCGTTTTTAAACCTCCAGATCTAAACTGCTGCTCCTGTGAGCTGTTCGTGGTTACGCTGCTTTTATGCAACTTGCGTAGCTCATGAAAACTGTCAGGTGCTGGAACTTCTTCCAGTCTTGTTTCATGTTATCTTAATTTTATTGTTTGATAATTATTTAACAAGTCTGACAGTGAAATGGCATGGCCATGGATTTGTTATACCTTCCCTTCATCATAGATATAAGCACACCCCTGAGCCTCTTGTAGGGTTTTTTTCGTCTTCGTTTTTGATCATGGAGTTTGTCACACTTACTTTTACATTGAAGGACTACAGAACGCCTGTATTCTAAAAGCACTGTTACAGCAACTGTGCTCTGAAATATGGAATGATACACTTTTTTTAAGATGAATTTCTAGATATACTCAGAAGCATGTTGCATGCCTGCTTGGATATTCCAGTTTGACAGAACGTGTGCACTGTCTCCTGAGATTTTGAACCTCGTGACAGTACGCTCAGGTTTGCATTGAACTCTCTGCTGCCTTTTCCTCCTTTAAGTCTTGTGCATTTTCTTTTACAGAGTATTTTCTAAATTCTGCCAACTCTCACCAAGAGGCTGTGGAGCAAACAATAATGGCTCTTCAAATGGATGATGACAGTGATGTCAAGTATTTTGCAAGCATACACCCTGCCAGTACCAAAATCGCAGACGATGCCATGAGCACTGCTTCATCGACTTATTAAAAAGTTCTGAATGTTGCTATAATTAAAAAATTTTTTAAACAAACTATCCTCAAATGCTTCTAAAATGGTTGATCTGTGACAACCTCTTTGGAAGGAGAGATTTCTTGCCAGACGTAACAGGTGGATGTTATCTAAACCTGATACCAGGGATTTCAAGTCAAGGAAAAGTAAACCTGTATCAGCTTGACTTTAGAAAAACACTGCTCAGAGGATTATTTTTGCCACCGAAGCCTTAAATCTTCTGTCTTCCTGAACAAATGAAACTTGAATTGGCAGATCATTTTCATTGTAGAAAGGATGTGATTTCCAGAGACCTGCATTGTTTCTCCTGAGGAGTTAACTTAGCAAGTATTTTCTGTAGCAACTGATAGATGAAATGGCCAGAAAGGCAAATTTATACCGGGATGTAAGACCTCCAGTATTAGTGCTAAAAAGTTTTTATCATTCAAGGACTTGATTTGTGTGCAACTGGGCACACCTTTAAGCGGGAATAGCTTTGATGTTTGTAAATGGGGAAGAGTAGAAATTTGGATTTCTCGTAAGGGCTCAGTGCTAACACTAAACTAGTATTTGATTTTAATCCTTAAATGCAGCATATTGCTGTACGCATTAGCAGAAAACTTTGCTGAGTACCTGTGTCCTAATTATTTTCATGCTGGTCATGACCTAAAGGAAATTTATTAGCACATGTACTTTAAGTCAGGTATTTTTAACTTGATCATGATCGGCTCTGAGGTGCAACCTTTTTCTTCATATACTGTACATATCTGAGAGCCTCCTTGGAGTGCTGCAGTCTTTAATCATGTTGTTTAAAGCTGTTGTGATACAAGTTGTTCTCTACTTGTCCAAATAAAATTTATTAATAAGATTGAAAGCAATCTTGTGACCTTTTTAAGACATTAAAAGAATAAGTGTGAACTTTAAGTGGCCTATTTTTTCTCCTAGTTCTTTACACTTCGATGGCTGTTGTAGGGTGAAGAAGTTTGCTTAATGTCTGTGAAGAATATTGCATTTTGAGATGGAACATCCTACAGCACAGATGTACTTTGGCTGTGTAATTTGAGGTTTTGCTAGATTCTCTTTCGAGCATCCCTGTTGTGCTTGGGAACCTGTCACTCCAGCGTGAAATGGCATCTTTGCTGAAGTGAGTGTGAATATTCACCTCAGTCTGGAGTTCGTGAGCTCAAACTACCCTTAGTCTGTCCTCAGCCCCTAACCCTTTCCTGTCTTTTAAAATGACTGATACAGTATTTCCTTCTGTGTCTTCCAGGGGCAACTTGTTTAAATCACCCTTCCTCCAGCCTGCTGAACCTGAAGTGCATGAAGCTTATTTTCCTGCGGAGATAGAAATGGCTGTGGCAGCTTATCTTTGATGTACGTTAGCAGAACGCTTTCATTTATCAGTCAGGTGCCTGGTACCCAGGCAGCTCAGCCCCAGGCGGGTTTGTCTTTCCCCTGTGTTCTTGGGAGAACATTCTTGTGCAGTTTCTTCTCTAGTAAACTCTAGTTGCTGTTTACTCCCCAGAGGCCTGCTTTTCTACTCCCTAACACCTAGAGGTGGTTCAGATACAGTCATCTCTCTCTGCCTTGAAACTTGGTGGGGTTTGGTTTTTGGAGGGTTTGTTTGATTTTTGCTATGTTTTTTTAGGGTTGGGGTTTGGTTTTTTGGTTGCTTTGGTTTTTGTGATTTCGGTTTTGCTGATTGGGGTAGGTTGGGTTTTTTTAAGGTTTTTTTCTTTCTTTGCCCTTTTTCAAAATCTGTTCAAAATGTGTAAAGGCAACTATACACTCGGGTCCCCAGAGGACTAGGCAGTGTGACAGCGCTCTGTCTGGTAACAGTAGATCGTCAGAAAGCTATGAGCTTTTTGGGCAGGAGGATTTCTGGGCGCGCTCTCTGCTGCCATATGGAGAACAATCACAAATCACTACTCCTCTCCCAGGCCAGGTGATTCCCATTTTGAAAATACACATTGAAATCCAGTCGATTTCTGCATTTTGCTCAGGGCACATAAATCCCTTGGTCTGTGCTTTGCCTCAGTGTCATGACAGTTGAATTGTATTTGGGTCATATGTGTGATTTCTGAGGTGAATGGGATCATCTTTTTGCTCAGACCAGAACATGCTCCAGGTTATTTTCTAGCTGTGAATAGAGTGTACTATTCACTGGAGGAGTACTGGGACTTAAAAAGAAATCCTTGTGTTTGGTGTCCACAATGAACATGTTCCAGCCTAATTCCATTACTGTGCTAACTTACTGTTCCACTACTCCAGTAAAAGGAAGCATTACATCTGATCCCTTTAGGCATTTTCTAGTTATTTAAGGGTAAGGCATCTTTAAGTATTAAAATGAGACAGATTTTCCGCATGCTTTATTTCTCTTTTCTTTGTCTTCAGTACTGATGCAGGCTTGTGAATTCGAGGGAATTTGGGGCTTTTCCTAAGAAAGACTTGAGTGTTTTCAGGTGCAGAGTGCCTCAATTCCGCTGGCATGTAACAAATAAAGATCATCTTCAGAGAAATAGCTGGTTTGCTCCTTTTTCCTCCACATGTCACGGATCTGCCTGCCTCTTTTCTGCTTCATTTGGTGATTCCCAAGAACTGAGAGGGAAGGAAAGACTCGCTTTATTCTTGGCATTGCCTGAGAGCATTTGATCTACAGCCCGATGGATGTGGTCTGTGTTGCTGAATTGACAGGATATTATCTCATGCCAGCAGTGTTAGTGATGTCAGTAAGTCAAGCTTCGATTTGTCCTTAAGGATATGGGGCTTGGGGAAATGTGCATCTCTGTTCCGAGTGGTGAAAAGAGGAGCTGTTCTTTAACGTGGGACAGCAACTGGGAGTGCTGCCAAAGATCCTGGTGAATCCCCTTGTGTGTGTGTGTCTCCTGAAGAAAGATTTGAGCTTTGTATCTCAGTTCATTTCTCTTCCGGTCTGGATTTCTTGAGCAGAAAGTGGCTCCCAAATCTTCATCTGTTGATCCACAGTTTCTCAAAAGCAGTATCATAGCTCTGTCCCCGCCTTCTTGGTAGAACACCAAATCAGCCCTTCACAAGCAATTTTCATTGTTTTCCATTTAATCTCTTGGCTCATTCCTTTTGGAGCTTCTTCATGGGAAATCCTTGTATTCCCATGTCATGGTTACACTCTGTCTGCCTTTCTCCCACTTGCTGTTTTTCACAGCAGGTTCTCTGTTTTCAGTTGTTCCTCTCAGAGACACGTCAGGAATTAGTAGGGCCGTTCGCTCACCATGCTTTCGTGTAGATTCCATGCTCATAGAACTGGCAAATGCCTGGAACCCTCTGGAGGGCGGTTTGTTTTTAACCAAGATATGACTGATGCTTGGAAATCAGTTTTTGCTGTTTTGAACGTCCCAGATAGCTGTTGCACGAATTCCTGGCCCTGTGGACAAGACCCTAGTTCATTAGGACTGCAGAATAGCAGCTATTTTCAGCCTAGCTGAAGTAAATGCCTGCAGGGGCTTGGCAACCCTTCAGTGCAGGTGTAGGTCTGGCTGTGATGGTTTTCATGTTCTGTCAATGGATCATGCACCTCAGTTGTTGGTGTTTGTCCCCTTTGCCCTGTCAGAGGTCAGAGTTCAGAGCTGGCTGATTTGAACTGGCAGTGAGTGGGCAGAGAGAGGGGAACAGTGAAACTTCTCCTGTGGCTCAGGCACACCCTTCTGCTTTTGATTGAGTCCCTTCCTGTTGGCAAGGTGTCCTTGTGTTCCCTTGTCCTTTGGTGTGGAAACTTGGGTGCAGTGCTTGTGTTTTCTGACCTAATTTCAGCCTGGGGACCTCTCTGTCTTGGTTTGGTGGGAAGAGAGACAGGCAGATGGACAAAACCTGGTTCTGTATTCTGCTTGTTCTCTCCTGTCAGTTCTTCCCTCTCTTATACTGATGGGAAAAAAGCTCATCTTCCTATCTGCTGGCATTTGGACGACATGGGAAGAACAGTTAAAGTGATTAATCTAGGACATACTGGTAGACTGCCTTAAGAATGCAAGATTGACAGGAAAGCTCATTTAAATTAGGTACAATGATTCTCTCCACTAAGTGCTTTCAGACTCTGCCTTTTAGTTTTACTTTACTTTACTTCACTTTTTACTTAGATGAGGAAAATAAAGAGCCCAAGGTACTGGGATTGGTTTAGGGTTCTTCTTGTGGAGGCTGGACTGTAACAAGCGCATTAAAATACACTGGGACTTGGCAGAGACAGGTAGACATGTTCAGACATCTCACAGCCCTCTGATCAGGCCTGCTTGAAATCCCATTACCCATTTGCAGAGGTGTAGTGTTTCTGTAGGGGAACTGTTTTCAGAGGATGACCCACCCACGGGTGGTGTTGGTTTAGAACTGGTAAGCGATGGTACTGCACACACTTCTCTGCATGTGTTTCAACAAGGCTGCTGAGAGGAGGAGGGAGGCACTGTTAGAACATCAAAAGAAATGACAGTTACTTTTAGTCAATCCCGGTTTCCTGTGTAAGAACCAGACAGACTTGGTTTGAGTAAGCTGACAACATAGGCTCAAATGGGGCTGGGCCACTTCTGTTGCAGTGGTCATTTATTTCATAGTAGCTGAGGCTTGGCTAGTGCAGCTGTGCCTGGTATCCCTGGAACTGGGATGGCTGGCAGCCATTCTCTGGCGTGTTTAAAGAACACTGTAGAGAACTTGTGCTGTTGGATGTAAGCTGTATTTGGTCTGGATGAGGCATTTTTCCCTCTGCAGTTGAAGGACTGTGAATCAGAGGTACATGCTGAAAAGTGAAAACTCTGACAGATTACGCTTGGTCAGACCTCTTTTTGACAAGAGATGCAGGGTGATACTTTAGTATTAATTTGGTTTTAATTACGTTTTAATTACATTTAATTCCAGCCAGGGAACAGAGAGATAAAAATGAATCCCCACAGCACTAGCACTGGAATTAGTGAGTGGAGGTGGGAGCTTTGTGTACAGCGGTCGTGCAGCTTCCTCATAAAGGATGGACTGGGATGTGCAGCAGTGCTTTCAGAGCACCTCACCATTGGGGAAGAAACCTACACTTGTATCAGAACAAGGTGGCTTTTGCTTCCATGAGCAGGAAGCTGAGCCAGTGTCGGAACCCTGATGTGGGCAGTGCATAGCCCTGGAAAGCTGGCTGGAATCCTGTAAGGTGCTGGACACGAGGTGATGTTATTAGGCTTGTGGTAGGGATGTGATCTGAGGGGAGTACTCCTTGGTTGGTTTTTAACTTTTTCTTTCAGTAACTAACTAAAGCGAGCACCCTCACCTCTTTTCAGCCATTCAGGCAGCAACAGTTCAGGCTGTTATTTTTTCAGAGTAGAGACTTTATTGGGAGGAAGAAAGATCCTGCTTGTAGTGCAAGGTGTGTGAAGATGATTCACTGTACAGCTGCAGTATTTCAGTGAGTATAAGAGTATAAATTCCAGTTCGATGCAAGTAACTGGCTGCTGTGTCCTGATTCATACTGGTGGTGTACTCCCAGTGACTTATTTACGCCATGCTGCCTCCTCCTTTGGATTTCAGACAGACTGACCAGGCTTGTGTTGAAAAAGGTAAGTAAGTGTGGGGTTGTCCCCTGCCCTGTCACCCCCCAGACTTCTTTGAAGTACTGCTCTGTGCTGGAAGCACTTGGTCTTCAAGAGGAAAGCAGATGGGCCACATCAGACTGTTGCCAAAGTTTTAAGTCCAAAACACTAGCAGTAACGTTGCAGGCCTATTTGTTTCCTCACTCCAGTAAGGGTAGGTCTGTCTGGTGTGACAGAGATTCTGTTGCTGTATTCAGCATGTGCAAGCTGTACACTGTTGAGAAAAGTCTTACTTTAAGCCAGTTTAAATGATGCTTGCTAACTTTGAGTTAGTTAAATGAGTTATTCAAGGCATGTATGGACTCTGTGGAGGGGGCCTGTGGAGTAGGCATCACTGGTGCCGTGGGAGGGGAGCTGCAGCTCACAGAAGTCAGTGCAAGGCTCTTGACATTGGTATGTCAGATTATAAAGTGATCTGAAGAGCACACTCAGATTATTGTGTTGCAGTTACTTTCCACTTTATTTGAAATGAGCTTTGGCTTTTTTGGCTGGGTATTTGCAGCTGCTGTCTTTGAAATCACTGCTGCTAGCGTTGCTTCTCCACAAGCCCTGTGAGCACTGGGGTAATGCTGCGGTTATGGGACTTGGGGCAGTCAAACCCCTTTGGGGAGGTAATCAGGCAGGAAGAGCAACCCCTTGACACAGGTAGGCAGTGGCAGCTCATGCCAGGGTCTGGTTTTGGACAGGGCTCAGGGGCTGTGGTTCCCTGGGCCCCCTGCCCTGGGGTTGTTTGGCTTCAGTGAGATGTGGTGGTGCTTAGCCAGTGTTGGCTTGCATTTTGGGTTTTAACTGCAGGCTTTACAGGAGTTTTATCAATAACCAACTGTGTTACTGGATGTATCATTTGAAAGAACATGAAAAAAATGTCAAAGAAACATCTTTCAGGGGTTTTGAAAATGAATTTCTGGTTACAGTTGCTGTATTGCCCCAGGAGCAACAATCCCACCTCCATTTGAGACTTCAAGGGGAACACTTTGAGTGCAGTGCAAGGCTGCAGGAGAAAGAACAGTGGTCATGTGTAGGAAGTCATGATGTGAATAAACAGGATGGGTTTTACCTCCACCACTGAAATCTCAAGTAGTAATAGAGAAACAAAGTCTTAAAATCTTTAATTTGATCAAATTAAACTGTACCTTCAGCTGAGTTGTGGAAGCTTCCTATAACATTGAGCTGCAGACAGTGTTCTCTCAGAGGGAGGCTATTAGAAAGCCTGAATTCATTTAAACCTGCAGGCAGCTACCCAAGAAGCTTAACTACCATATGCATTACGAAGCAGGTAAATTAGAAACTACTTTCAAATGGCTGTTGATTTTATTTGCTTGATAAATACAATCCTAACAAAATAAAAGTTAACCGATATTAAGAGATTTGTCTGAACAACATTAGAAAAACCCATGACAATTCAATAGGAATTAGTGTGAATTAAACCAAAAAGTTTAAATATTGCCAGCAAATATAAAATGTATGTAACGAAGGCAAGGGAGGATGCTTTAGTTTACATTTGTCACCCGACCACATTTTCTGTGTTTATAAACTTTTTTTTTCCCCAGATTTTAAAAAAATACTATGCTGTTTTCTATAACATATCAAAGCATTATTTGTACAAAATCAAATCATGGCCAATGATTCACAACAGTGCAATAGAGAAAGAATACAACCCCATCCAACAGGTGCTGAAAATAAATATCCAGGTTAGAAAATACGATCGGCCTCTACGCACGCTGGGGAGTTCGCTGTCTGCAGGTGGAGTCATGTGAGTGTATCTGAAACATTAATACATTGAAAGGCCCCTGAATGCTAGCGTGGATGGACAGAAGCTGTCGAACTGCCGGGGGTTGTGTTTTAAATGACAACCAGAAGAGGCTGTTGCTGAACCCCTGGTGCCTCCCAAGGCATTGCCTGTACTTCGGGCTTATTTGGAACCTTTAAAATGGATGAAGAAACAACTCTTGACTGGATGGCAGCAGTGTGAGCACAGCCTGTCATGAACAGGTATGAGGATGGTGGTTTACAGATGGGTTACCTACATGGCTAAGAGACACGAACAGCTCTTGATGAACGTTTCCATCATACAGGGACATAAATAACATCTCTCAAGTCTCTACATTTATTCAGTACATCTCAGAACAAAAATTAAGCTTAAGGGCATGTTGGGTTAACACGATACCCCGCAGTCTCCCAAGTTTTCAGCCAACCCAGAATAAATTTAAAGCTCCCTTGTATAGCATCTGCATCAGACAGGTATCAAAGGCACAAGCAAGAAGTGACTAGGTTAATAAGCAGAAGTAATGGTGTATGAGGATGAAGAGAGTCACAAGGCAAATAATTAGTAAGTGGGTGGGGGGTGATTTTATTCACTGAAAATAAGATCTTCCAATTCTGCTCCAGTGAAGGTAAAGAATGATTTTGGTTTAAAATAAAACTGTTACTGGATTATTTTAAATCACCTGAAGGAAACACTCTCAAAATAATCTGATACTAACTGCAAAACTCTTCTGGCCTCTCCAAACTCACCTGAGTCTGATGAGTAGAAGCCACAAGTGTTAGAGACCAAAGTCTCCAGGGCTTAAAAGAAAGGTTTCTTTACAGAATGTACACAGCCAGCAATGCTCATTTGTGCAGTTTGACTCAAATTACAGTAATTTGCACAGTTCAGTTGGTTTCACGCATATCCAAGGAGCCTGATCAAATCGGAGTTTCTTTCCTGTCTTTGCTTGGAGATGGCTTTACGTGCTGCTCTTTGCTTGCTTTTGGCTGCTCTTTGGCTGCTTTTGTCTCCAGGACACTGTCTCTCTGCTGCTGTTGGGAAACAACCCCACGTTTTTCTGGGTCCTCTTCCTCCTGTGCCTGCTGCTCTGACTTGGCTCGCTGCAGTAGCCGGAGCTGCACCCGCAGTTCTATGATGG
>JANHGB010043996.1:0-11600 GCA_026283785.1 Coracopsis vasa
TCGCCTCACCTCTCTTCTCACCTCTTCTTGTGCCCCACCAAGAGAAGACAAGGACTAAAAAGTTCCAGGTTATCACTTAGCAAAAATGATCTTGTCAGCTATGAACAATTTCCTGGAAAATGTCAGGATTTTAGTTAGAACTGGATCAGTTGCTTCCTTTTCGCATCTTGACCTAATAACAGTATTTGCTTTAAGACATTATTATGCTTCATAGTATTGACAGAAGTAGAAGAACATACTTCTGCTTTAGCTCATGCATGCATGCTCTTTCTTCCTCTGTTTCTATCATTTTTTGCAACAGCTGGTATAAAATGGAGGGAAGAATTTAGTTCAGATTCACATTGATGGCCATCTAAATGAATTAAACACAGGGCTTCAAAGTTGCCTCTTATAAAGTGAAGGTAATTTTCTTTAGCAACTTTTCTAAAAGTATTTTTCAATCTACAGGTGGTAAAATAATAAGAATATTTAGAGTATTAACTAGCAACAGTTGATATAAAATTAATTATTGAAAATGCCATAATGATGTCATAGGAGCAAACTGGAGAAGTCTACAGACCCACAGAAAGTATTCAATTAAGGTTTTTCATATAATCTGACAATGAGATATAATATATTAGAAATCAGGAACCTATATTCATATGCCCATGTTTTAATATATTGTATTCTACTTCTAAATAAAGGAAAAGTTAGAGAATCTTTCCCCTTCAGCAGTGGTAGTGGAATAGTCTGCTGGAAGTTCCATTCCGTTTAGTGATATTTGTTTTCCAAAATGAAATGTCTGAATGTTCTGCCAATCATGCAGTCCAGTTCGCCAAACATTCTCTGTTGCTCTGTACGGGAATATGGACGTGTTCAGTACTGGGCACTTTTGAGAAAAACAGCTTAGGAAATATTACTGATCAATGCAAGCAACCACCATCTGGGATTTGCTAAAACATTATTCATTCCTTATGTTAATTGTATATTAAGATGGTTCTTGATGTTAGCACACACATCTTTCAGGTAAATATTCAGAAAATGCTCCCCTTTCAATTTATTTGTATATAAATGTTTTAGATATCTTTTCCTTTATTTTCAAATGCACAATATCATTACCCTCTCTATGCTCTGGGAAAGTGTGTTTTTGGAAAGGGCATCAGAATATTTTTCCTCCATTATTCTGATCTTCTGAGCAGACCAGGTAAATCAAATGTAGAAAATACATGCAGAAAACACAACCTGTTTGATTCCTCTTCAGTACAACCAGATACAAAATACTTTTGAGCTGCCTAACATGGTGTAGGACTCAGCAAATATAGCTTAGTAACCTCATCTTCAACTCTAAAAATAAGGTATTAGGATGGACAATATATACACCTGAGTGATTCAGAGCACCTATAGGGCACCTTTCAATGTGTCTCTCAAGTCTATATTTTCCCTAAATTTCCCTTTACTTAGGGTTGTTTTGGGTTAGGGTTTTTGTTTTCTGTTTTTTTTCTAGGTGGAGGGTTTTTTTTTCTTTTGCTGTTTGTTTGTTTGTTTGTTTGTTTTTTTAAAGCTGAAACATGATTTCGATTGCATTAATCCAGAGGATATCTTTGGGAGTAGATTCCAGAGAGCTGACTGTGGAGAAACAGATCATGAGATGAAAACACATACTGCCTGTGGGACATGTCACTCCTGAAATTTAACTATGATGCAGAATGGATCTCTGCAGCCCACTAACTTGCTCTCTGCCAGGCATCTGAAATGGTGATAAGAAAGAGCTGCTGGTAAACAGCAGAGTGCTGGGAAGGAGAATTCGAAGCAGTAGCAGCAGCGGAGGATGAAATGCCAGGCGGACCCCTGATTATCCATATATTGCATGGATAAGCTCATGAAAAGGAGGAAGGAGGAAACAATGGAGTTTGCCCAATGGCAAGGTGGAATACCCAGCGTGATATGCAATGCCTGAACATGGAGGAACCTGTAATGACACTGCTGTTACAGGACACTAAACTACATCACTACTGAGCTAGCTCTAAGTGAACTAGAAGACTTAGACCCATTCACAGAAAGGCTATAGATATAAAGCACAGCGTGGTGTAGGCACTGGCTTACTGGGTCTTTTCTTGGAAGTTGTATAACTGTGATGGGACAACATTGTTCTCCATTTGTTTGGTTTGCACAGACAGATCTGATCATTTGGCTTTTGGCTCCATAAGTAGTTCATTCAGTAACTGTTCCAGCCACATAATCTCACAATCAATTACTCAATGTAGGCATATACTAATAATTTGATTTTCTTTTTTAAATGCATTTTTAACAGATATTATTAAATTTCTATGTTTTGGATTCAGAAGGAAAATTTGGCCTAAGGTCATTCTTAGTTATAGGAAAGTGGTTGCTTTTCAATAATTGCTTATTAGAACAGCCTAAAAAAATATGTTTGTATTTCATGCCACCATAGTTTATAATATTTGTAACTTAAGTCTTGATCTTACATTTTGACCATTCGCATCTGCATTTACTAAGCCTCTTGGTATGATAAAGTGAAAGATGTATTCGCAGGACTGAAGTCACACATATTGTTTTATATGTCAAGTATCCTGTTCAAACATTAATTACCTAGTAGTTGCCAGGTATCATCATATATTAACATTAAATATAGTCCTTTAATCAAAATTCCATAGTCAAACACCCTGAGAGTTTAATGCTGTAGGAGAAAGAAAATGACACTGGAGTCAGAACCAAGCTAGTAAATGCAATGTTTTTGAAATTGCCAAACATTTCAGTGACAATATCAGAATTAAAATTGAATATTTCCTGGATGCAAGACATACAGTGTAAACACCATACAGGCTGCCTTTGCAGTTTACAATAGGAACATATTTTTATACTCCTTTTTATTTTAAAATATACATGGACATGATGAGGAGGACATTAGTAAATGACACATAGTCCTTAAGATGAATTTGAGCAGGCAGCTAGTACATGAAATACATGATGCAGTCAAACTGATGAAGTTTTAATTTGAAAGTAACTAGTTTACATAGTTGTTGATTTAAAAATGTTAGAAGCCAGAGAAAACCTCCTCCACACTGACTGGGTAGAGATATATTTGCAAAATATTTCAGAATAAAGAAATAAATAAGATAGATAGGAAAACACAGTGGTTTCTGAAAGTATTAAAAGTATCATATGTCAGTGATACCTACTTTGTTCCTCTCACTTTGGACCTCACAGACTGATAAGAAAGGAAAAGCGTTATAACCCAGAAGTAAAACTGTTGCGTGATTATAACCCTGACAACCTCCTCCTAATGAGCTTCCCTGCAGATAGGGAGAAGAAACAGCTTTGATCTCTTGGAGTGAAGGATCTGAATGAACCACTGTTTTAAGGAAAGGAATCTGATTAGGTCTGCTCTCCTAGTAATCAAAGTCACAAGCTACCATTTGAGGTATTTGTGAAATTCAGATAAGATTAGTTGCTTCTTAGATAAGACACTACAGTCAGTAGGAGCTAATTTTGTCTGGGGTGTGACCACAGGAAGTATCACAATGGGAAATTAAGAATATTTTACAGGGTAAAGCACCATCTATTAGAAAAGGTAAATCAACTTTAAATGTTGGCAATCACTTTCATGATTAACAGTTCTATCTCATTATTTGACAATGTGCTGTAAGCTGTATGAAATTTAAATGAAAGGCAGTCCCATCTCTAAATAGTTCAAATGACAGCTCTCCTGCAGTTTTTTAAACTGTCTTATTTATCCTAGAGCTATATTTGACTTCAGAGTACCTCTTACGTTTGGTAAACATGGATATTAAACAGACATATCTATGTATATAATGAACAATAAATAAACTGATAACTTATATCACTTTCCTTTTATCATTTCTCTTCTCCACTGGAAATGGGAAAGAATGACATCTCCAGAACTGACAGGCTGGGAGGCAAAAATAGGCATATTGGTGTTTAGTTTAGATCCTATATGGAAATGAGCATTTAGAGAAATGAGAAACCTGAATGAGTAGCACAAGAATATCTCTACCTGAGAAAAAGTCTTTCCTGAACTAAATCACAGTTCAGGTTTGGGCCAGAGCATCTCCTTGCTGCTGTATTACTGATGGCCAGCTGATGGCTTCTGTGTGATTGACAATTTTCATTGGGACACCCTTGAAAAAACAAAGTGGCCATTTAACTATACAAAGTAAGTAAGATGAATTTCAATAAGCTAAAAAAACCCCAAACTGTTAGTTTTAAATTCTTCTACTTTTTTTAGAATAAATAGCCTTTGTAAAGTAATAATAATTGTTTTACTATGTAAAATATAAACAGATAAAATCTGTTCAGCAAAAGCCTTCCCACTGCTAAGCAAGGGTATTCTCCTGAAGAGATTCTGACACTTAAGGGTCATACAAAGGACCTAGAAATGTAGTTTTTCCTTTGAAGCTATTATAAAACACCTACATTAATTTCTGTCAGATTTTGAGACAGATTTGTAGGGGATGGGGGACGGGGAGAGGGCGGAGATCAGTGACTCATTTCAAGCTGTCACTGTTATTTGTGGTCAGCCAGAAGCAACTGATAACAGAGTATTATCTGCTAAGAGAAAAGGAGGGCAAGAAAGGGCTTATGTTTTGTTGTTCGTTTAAAATTAATTACCTCCATCAAAATGCAGCCTTGAGAATTTAATTAAGCAGCTGCCTAAATACTGATATTTAAGGATGTTAGGCATCCAATGTCAGCTTACTAAACAAATGGTACAATAAAGATGCAAACTGCTTTGATTGAAGACTGAGCTTTTTCACTACTTAGTCCTCAAACCATCTGGCTATGTTTGGAGAATGTGGGATGGTAGCTATTCTAACTCTTATCTAATGATAAGACTCTCACTGTCAAACATGTGCACCAGAAAGCAAATATTGCACTTTTTTAGGCTTATAAAGTCTTCTTCTTTCTCTAGTGAAGGAGTATGTTTTGAAGACAATAAATCCCAGGGTTTAAATGATAGTATTTTTCAGTGATGTAAAATTCAAAGCCTATTCAGAGCAGTGAAATTGCTTTAAGGGGTAGTATTCATCCAATTATACTTAAAGGGCAAGATAATTTGAGGTTTCTCAGTTATTACACAGCCATCTCCAAATTTAAAGAGAGGCTGATTCTGAACACTTTCTGAATAACTGGGCCTCCTTCCAAGTTGGGCTTTTGATTGTTTAGTTGGGGTTTTTTGTTTGTTTGTTTTTCAGTACAGATACCTGAAATTAAAAGTCATTCATGAAAAAGTTGGCTCTAGGAACTCAGCTTCACAGCCCTCCATTACTTTGCCCCTGCTGGAAATCTCACATCACTTCATTTCCTAATATTCTCACTCCACAGTACCAGTCTGCACTGCTTCCACTTTCATTTCCAACCGTGCTTTCCACACTGCCACTTGAAATTAAGACTTTTTTCTAGTACTGCTCTTCATTTGACATCACTTCTTCATTTGCTTTCCTTTCAGCAACCTGTTTTTTCTGACAACCTTTTAGAAGAAAATTCACATTCAAATCCACATTCTGTAGCAGTCTTATTTTCAATTTCTACATGAAAAAAAAAACAGAGTATAGGAAAAAAAGCAAAAACTGTCCCTTGCAGAGACACCTGAATACAAGGAAGAAGAGCTATATGATTAGAGTCTTGCTCTGGGTGAATTCTTAGCACTTCTCTATGGATTACCAAAGAGCCACAAACTACAGCGCGGCTGTCACCAGCCAAAATTATTTACCCAAATTGTCCTGGCTTAAGAGAGAGTTACAGTTTAGACAGGTACAATCCTTAAAAAACTTGGGTGAAAAAATACTGGTTTTGTCCAAATCTGTGTATATTCATAATAGTGACTAATTCAGTGTAATAAGAACAGATAAGGATAGTAAAGCTGCTGATGCAGGGGTCTTTGTTTGTTATATGAGGATGCTTCTTCAGACTAGGTTTAGCTTAGTCTCCAGGGCTCCCTTTTTTTCATGACACGTGCATTTCACAGGGAAAAAAAGTATATAGTGGAGATGGTAGATGATGGGTTTACATATGTCTGAAAGTGAGCATCTAACACCAATTTCTTATTAAATTACAAACCAGTGCAAAAACAAATGTTATAGCTTGATTCTTCTGTTGAACATGATTTGCCATTTCTGACAATGTACTCTTATTTTAAACCTTTTCCAATTCATGCTTTCCTGAAATGAGTTCATTACTTTGCAAATGCCATTTTTTCCTAAATTTCTTGATGAAGTTTGAAAGAATTTAGTTTCTTCAGAAGAAGGATGTGCATCTGATGTTGACACTTCAGATAAAATCAGAATTTGTCTATTGATTTTAGGAGCATAATTCTCACCTAATGTTTTGAGTTTTTTTTAATTCTTCCTTTACTGGGAGAAAGAAAATGCTGTTTACTATATTTCTCTCTTTAGCTCTGAAAAGGAAAGGCCTCTGCCTCCAAAGAGGAGAATATTTTAGCTTTCTTATATTAGCAAATGAAAAGTGGTTGATGGAATAGAAATATTGAGGTTCAGAAACTCTGGTGTAAAGCTCTGTCCTATAATCTCATATTACTGGACGCCTGTATATGTAGGGTTTTTGTAAGTCCAATAGAGGTTGTACTCATTTATGGATATTCTGAAGGTCAGAAATTTAAGTGATGTTCCTATACGGCAGTGATGCTCCCATCCAAGTGAATGCTGCATACCTGCTAACTGGCCAGCAATTGTACAATCAATCAGACCTGATGTTTTTCCCATATTTATTATTTCCTGATTTATAACATGAAACCAGATTAAATACCAGATGAGCTCATTTTACAGGTGCATGAATACAAAAGCTGCACTCCAAAACCACACACTGACTATAGTGCAGACTAGTTTCTTTGGTAAAAGCGAGGGGAAGAAAACACAACCATTATCTAGAGTATATACTTGCATACTCCATAGCAATGTTAAGTATGTTATAAGCAGTAGAGGACTGGTTTCTTAACACTAGAAGCATCACAAAGCAAGTGAACATTGAGCAGTCTGGTCCCAGATCTTATGAACCATCTTATGCACAAATTCAGTATCAGTGGTCATATTCCTCAAACTACATTTATAAACATATTTTAGGTGTAAGATGAAAAAATGCTTTTGCTGTTGGCTCCCAAAGAATTTTTCCCAAACGCAAAATCTTTGAAACATCCATATCCAATACTGGCACACACAGAGAGCTAGTCTGAGACATTTGCCTGAACTTGGTATGTAGTGTTGATATATTCATATCAAAGGGTTGTCAGAATTCTGATCAGGAGAGCTGACTTTGACAGTTATGACAACTAATGAAATTTTTAACTGGTGACTAAGGGACTTGAGAGGGATTCAGTTTTGACCAGCAAGAAAAATCCATACTTCTTATCAAGATGAATATAAATTATTACACTTTCTTAAGGAGTTTTCAGTTTTCATTATGTGGACTATAAACACCTTTCTAACTGGAAAATTACATACAGCATAGAACAAAGTGTGAATTCTTTTTTTTTCTTAAAGGTTTAAAATTGATCTTGTATTAGGTTAAAGGCAATCACTTTTAGAAAACGTGACAGCCTGAAGTAAAAAATACAATTTAAAGGTGAAAGGGTTATCAGCTGAAGAAAATTTTCCTGACACCAGTCTCCTGCAATCGCGGGCAGATGAATTACGTTATTTTTAATGAGATCTCTTTGGTAAATTTTCCATGCTAAACAAAACAAAACAAAACAAAAGAAATAATTTTTCAAAGGAATTCCTGTCTTGTATTTGTTCCTCACATATAAATGCAAATAAAAATAATTCCTTGTTTTGAAAGAGAATGTTTTTATAAAAACCTTTAGATTTTTCGTGTAAAGAAATGCCTATGCCATATTTTATTTCTTATTTTAATGTGGTTGTGCATGCGTGCATCTGTATATCTATTTCTATGTGCCCAAACACATACATATTTTCTGTGTATCCATGGAAAATACAGATATCCACACATGCAGAAAAACGATAGTTAAACAGTTTGGCTTCGAGTCATTTAAACTACAGACACTTTAAGTAGAATTCATCACAGTTAGGTCAAATTCTTTGACCTGCTCTTTTTTAAACAGTAGTAGATCTCAGTTTTATTAGATATATTTTACAAAGGCAATACTGCTGCTGTTAGGCAGCAAGCATTGTTTTTGTCTGTCAGCTTTAAACCATGTTTTAAAAGATTTTCTTGATGGCACAGATAAACATTACAAAGAAAAAGGGAAAATAGCACAAAAAAAAAAATATCTCCTCTCTTTCTTCAGTGTAGCAGCTGTCAGCTGGGAATTCCATGTAGTTTTATAGATTTTGTCCCTATAGGCAAAGCTGTTCTTCCATGGCTTAATTTCTTCTTCTGTAAGAAGAGGGATTAAAATAGTTAAAGTATTAGCAGAATGTAACATCCATGAGTGAATTTTGAGTAGTAGGGACTAAATTGAGGCACTGAGCAACTAAACCTTTTCCCTTTCCATGTTGAAAGATCCCAAGCTGCAGGCTAAGTGGGAGCAGGAACCCTGTAAACTCCTTGGAATCATTTAGAGCCTTGCCCACTATATGCCTTGGATTTGTCTCACAAAGCCTCATTACATAAAGGAAGACTGAAAAGGAAGGAGGATAACATAATTCCTGACTCCACAATCAGGATTAGATGGACACATCCACTGAATGCCCCTGACAGGTAAGGAATTACATCACCACTTGTAATTTGATGCTTTTTTAATAAAACTGAAATTAAAGCCTCAGATCAGATAATTTTAGCAACCTGAATAACTCCTGGCCCTTTCTCTAGCCCTAAAACAATGTCACATGTTAACTGCATCCTCCTACTCAATATAAAGAGTAAGAACAAGAAACGTGGGCTAAATTATACCATTTGCATTTGTGAGAAAGGCTAAGCCAGTTTGCAGAGCCTTGCCTTGGACCACAGGAACAGAGGTGGGAGTTAAAACAGAAAAAAATGCAGAAATGAGTCATGAGTGACATCACAAAAATACAAGCATATGAAAATCTAAGGTGCTTGCTCTACAGAACCACAAGCATTGTATACCTGACCTAATCATATGAGGTAGCTGAAGTTCGAAGTTTCTCTGTTTTTGGATAAGTGGTGCAATTAAAAGTACAAAGCCTGTGGCTGGGGAGTAGCTCTGCTGAAATGCCTGGGGAAGCCGGAGAAGGGAAATCTCAGAAACAGTGTGCCACAGCAGCAGCCAGGACTACCAGCAGGCTGCAGGCCAGGAGCTCCACAGTAGGTACCATCCTTGAAGCACTTGCCCTGTGAGGTGTGGAGGAGGAAGCTGGACCTGTTCAGCCTAGGTAAGGGGCAGCTTTAAGGACCTCCAACAGCGGCTACTCTGTGCCTCAAGAAAAGAGCAAAAAGGTGGATTGCTCACTGCAGTGCTTGGTGAGAGAGTGAGAGAGAAGAGGGACAAGTTGAAATAAAAGGGGTTCAGCTTGGATGTACTTAGAGGAGAAGCTGTGCAGCTACATCCTTGGAGGTTTCCAAGACTCAACTGGAAAAAGACATGAGCAACATAATCTGACCTCATAGTACACCCTGCTGAGGAGGGTACCTCTGAGCCTCCCAAGGTCCATTCCATTCTGAATTATTCTGTGATCCTATAATCCTGCAATTTCAAACTGGATCACTAGTAATCAGTGTTTTGTGTGTTTATTTGCAATAAAGACTCCAACTCAAATCATAAAAAACATAGTTTTATTAAGGACAGTAACTGGTTTTTTTACTGTACAACTTTATTTCTTGCAATGCAAGACCCGTGTTATAAATCCAACCTCAATTTAGTGTTGCATTTTATGTTCAAACTAGAAAAAATGTTAGAAAGAAATGAAGACAAACCATATCCTCAGCAGTTGCCTAACTCTAAGCTTATTTCTATTGCACAGAAGCAAACCAAACCAGTAACAGGGTAGTGCCAAAGATCATCAGAACAGTCTGCCAAAGAGAAAGCCTTAGGCCTAGCTGCTGCTACTGGAAAACCCCAGACAAATGCCTGGCAAAGAACTGGCCCTGGACTTACACATTGTTATTGTGGAGAAGGGAATGATGACACAATTTGCCTCACAATATTTATACACTTGTGCCCTGGAGCCTTGGCTTCTCGTGCTAGTGGGTATATGAAGAAACCAACTGCAGAAAAGGCATTTCTGTTGCCTAAGGTGTCATTGTGACTGTTTGTACTCTTTTTTAGAAAAGTAAAATGGAAGTGCTGGAGCATCTCTCCTATGAAAACAGGCAGAGAGAGTTGGGATTGTTCAATCTGGAGAAGAGGAGGCTCCAGGGAGACCTAAGAGCAGCCCTCCAGTACCTAAAGGGGATGACACGAGAGCTGGAGAGGGACTTTTTACAGGGGCATGTAGGGATAGGACAAGGAGTAATTACTTTAAACTGAAAGAGGGTAGGTTTCAATTAGATACTAGGAAGAAATTCTTCCCTGTGAGGGTGGTAAGTCACTGGAAAAGGTTGCCCAGAGAAATTGTAGATGCCCCAAACCTGGCAGTGTTCAAGGCCGGGTTGGATGAGGCTTTGAGCAACCTGTTGCAGTGTCAGGTGTCCCTGTCCTTTGCTGGGGGGGTTGGAAATGGATAACTGTTAAGGTCCCTTCCAACACAAACCATTTTATGATTTTATAATTCTATGATTGTATACCTAGATTCCCATAATGAACTTAAATCAATGGGGGGATGCCATCATTACACAGAGTTTGCCATCACAAAAGGCAAAGCAGACAGCAGCTAAAGAAGAAATAAGGGCATCAGAAAGGTGGTATGTGGTGCCACATTTAGGCACAAACAGTGCTGAGAATGAAGTCCAGGTCTCTTGACTCCCTGCTGTATGGGCTTCATCCTTCCTACTCAGCTGATTCCTACCCAGACAGACTGTGATGCTTCTATTGCTGTGTACAACAAAAAACAGTTCTTTATGTGCACTAGCACATGTAGGCCCCAGAGTTATACATGTCTTCTGGTCTAAAAGCCTATATAGCTTGAACAATTTATGTCAAACCCATAATTCCAATGTCATTTCATATACACACTTGTTACAAGTTCAAGAAGGATATTTCTCCCAGGGCATTGCCTCATTTTCATAACTGTTCCTGGACTATGTGGGATTTTTATTTTTTTTTTTTGGGGGGGGGCTTTCATTGTGAAGTAAATTGCCCTGGGTTGCCCCAGGATTTAGATATAGATTAATGTGAATAAACTGAAGGATCTAGCATTATAGAGAGATATTGGTAAAACTATGAGAGAAATAACATGACAAGCACATAGATATCTTTCTATAAAATATTTAGTGATTATGCTTAAAACTTTATGGGTCCTTCCTGAAAGTAAGGACCTTGATGGAGAGGGGTAGAGCAGTTGATGTCATCTACCTGGACTTGTGCAAAGCACTCAACACTGTCCCACACGACCTCCTTGTCTCTAAATTGGAGAGACATCAATTTGATAGATGGACCATTCAGTGGATAAAGAACTGGCTGCATGGCCACACACAAAGAGTTGTGGTCAATGGCTCAATGTCCAGCTGGAGACCAGTAACGAGTGGTGTCCCTCAGGGATCGGTGT
>JANHGB010043997.1:0-13360 GCA_026283785.1 Coracopsis vasa
CTTGCACCCGGCGCTGTAATAAAACATACCTGCTTTATAACTCTCTCTGAGTTGTAGAGTCTGATTCCGTGCATCACTGTAACCAAGACAGTAACTCTAACTTTCAAAAGGACTCACTCCACAGCCTAAACTGATGCTGCAGAAAGAGGTGGCTCTATCCTTTGTTCTATCACCAGCCTTTAATTGCTTCTCCTCATCCTTATGGCGGTAATTGCACTCATGAAAACATATGAGGGGCCATATTAGGCAACCTAATCCAGCTTTAACTAGCCCAGACACCCCACCTCCCCCCAAAAAAAGGTGTTGGAAGCAGCCATGAACAAGTTACTGGAGGTAAGCAGGAAGATTTCTATGTGCAGCAGCACCACGTTACTAAATCACACAGTGGAAAGACTACATGCAAATATGGGTTTAGGACAAGACATTCATTACAGATGCTTTCCAGTTCATAATAAAAATAAACAGTTACTAAACGGAATGGATAACTTGTCTTAGCAAAGGGTGTGCTCTTGAATTTCTGAAGTGCAACTAAAGCTAAACATATCCTGTACGAACTGAATTATAAAACAAACTCCTGCAGAACAGTCTTTGAAGGAGGCATCCTAATTAATTGAGCTCCAGAGTTTGTTTCGTGTGCACATAATCAGCTTTTAATAGCAGCATCTATAAATCAATTCTGCATCTGACTGTAGGTTTGCTGAACTACCCAAATTAAATTTTAGTGGTTCATGAGAAAAAGGAGAAGGGCTGCAGGCTAAAAAGGGTCTGAAAAATATAATAAGGCTAGCTTGATTCTGTTTCATTTTCCTACACACGTTGGGATCAGTGTCACAAGCATATATTCACACCGTATCACTTCCCCATATTAAAATTTTTGACTGGTCTTTTCCTTAACTAGGGATTTCACACAGCCTACAAACAGCAACAAGAGACTGCTTACTATATAAAATTCTTTTATTTAAATAACCAACTTGGGCTAAACTGCTCCCAGCCTAGGGGCAGCAAGCAATGCAAGTCCAAAAGCAGAATCTTTACAAGGCTGAAAGGGCACGGCAGGCTTTTTTAAGTGGAGCACAGTGCATTCAAATTCAGGAGTTGCATTCCTGAAATGAAAACTGAAGATAGAAAGAAGTAAAACAACCTTCATTAGACTAAACCCTTGCTAGATGTGTTATGCTTTAGGTACTTCAGTGGGAAGGTTGACTGGTTTGCCGTTCTTTTTTTCAATACACCTGATTCTTTATTTGAACTGATACAAGATACTGGCTGAATAAAACATTCTGAGTTACTTTTCCTACACATTTGTTCATCCCCTTCTCATGGATTCCAAATCATTTCAGAGAGAACAGCAAAACAGAGGCAGCTACAGTTTTCCAAACCCACACAAACCTGACTTGGTTTCTCCAAGGTTGTATGAAGGAGCTCTGTGGGAGTCTGGGGGAAGGTGGTATAGTTCCATGTCAAGTTTAAAAGACTACAAGATATGGGGTAAACACTGACCCTGTAAAGCTCCCATGGGGCCACTCCCAAAGGCCCAGAAGCACTGCCCAGTTCCCAAGTCTGAGTGAACACTGGGAATACAATTCTAATCATATGTCAGCATCCCACTAGATCTAGAACTTTATGCACCCAAGTGTTCCTTACAAACTGGGTACGACCTGGTCTCACCAGAACAAAAATTCACAAATGCTGGGACCCAGCACCTGAGTAAACCTCCCAAGTTGAACGATCAGGACCTTGGGATACCCCAGAGACACCACCACAGTGACCACCAATTCTGTGTGCCTCCCTTCTTATTTCTATTAAATAAATGCCGCAATGAGGATGCATGTAAAAAGAACTGCAGTGGATGGGAAGGAGAAGGGGGAGGGCAAAATGCACTTCAGCTGAAATAAAACAATCGAAACAAAAACTGACTTGAAGCCAAATCATTAAATCAAATGAAAACAAGGGGGAAAATGTCACAGTTTGTTCTTGCAGCATTTGGGGACGTTCCAATTGCCTTTGTTTTGTAGCTTTCTCTATTCTGAATGTCAACTACAGCTTTGGTGTGTCATCCAGCAAGGGCTGTTGTCCAGCTCAAATAATACGCAAAGTCCGACAAGTCACAATGGACTGATGCAGGAGGCTAGAAGAAGGACCTTTCTCTAAACAGACACACACATATACATTTTTCCCTCAACTACATTGACCATTCATACTTATATCCTCAAAAAACATTAATCGTATAGCTTCTGGCCGGAACTGTGGCTCACCTACAAGTGATACACTTGTGTGTTTAAAGTCATTTGGGCACAGCTGAGAACACAAACCCACTGTGGGACAAGAGGGTGAAAAGGTATTGAGAGCCTCGACACACATGCTTGAATACAGCTGCAATGTCTCTGATATGAAATAACCAAACATTATTAAGGACCTAACTTGCTTGTGTAATTGGGAGTAGTTTGTGCATTTGCGTAAGTAATCATTCATTTGAAGTGCTTTGTTTGTAATGTTTTCTTCTCCATGGTCAAAATCCCCAGGGAATTTTTGCTTGGTTTGTTAAGCTTGTTTGCTTGCTTTTTTAACTTTTGAGGGGTTTTTTAACATAAAGGAACATTAAAAATTTACAACTATGCACATGAAACTAAAACAGAACATATTTAATAGGGGAAAACCTCCTACCCAATACGACAGAATGAGATAATTGAGTGGTAGCAAGACCTCAACCATTTCCGCCAGCTCCTGGCACTGACTTGGATGACTGTTTAGGAAAGACCTTGCAAAACCAAGACTGAGGCAAGCTACAGCTGTAATATATTATGCATTCGCTGTAGATTAAGAATAGTACCACCAAAATCTGTCTAAAAGCATTCTGCAAAAGAGATGATACAATGCTAGCTTGACTAGTGGCTGCGTTAAGCCTCTCAACTCATCTAC
This sequence comes from Coracopsis vasa, assembly GCA_026283785.1. NCBI lineage: Eukaryota > Metazoa > Chordata > Aves > Psittaciformes > Psittacidae > Coracopsis > Coracopsis vasa. The sequence continues at coordinate 2,920 of JANHGB010043997.1, forward strand.
TGGCTTCTTCTAGAAACCAAGGAAAGTCACATGAAGCTGAACCTTTCTGTAACGCTAAGCTTACCTTCCCACAGCCCAACTACTGACTTCTCCTACTGAAACAGCCTCCTTTGCAACCCTGTGAGACTACAAAACAAATTGTTCAGGTGCTAGCCACTAAAATACAAACAAGCTCTTTCAAAACATGGACTACCCCCTGACATGATCTTGAGATTGGGGCTATGAAATCACTCTTTACAGCTCATATATACTTAACTAGAACATGTGCAGTGTGGAATGGGGAAGGTAGATCTTTCCTTGCAGCCTGGCCACCTAGTACACAAGCAGAATCCAACCGCTTTGGTGAAGCTGTGAAATGAACAGTGTGGCTGCCCAGCATGATTCCCTGCCTGGATTACAAATCAAGGAAATGTCCTTTCAGCAGTGGTGTGTCTCAGTATGTCAGCAGCTCAATACAAACAGCCACAGAGGGCACCTTTGCTTGGTTTGTAGATCTGTATGACACAGGAAAATTGATGAAGGGAGAACAAGTGGTGGATTTACACCACTATAAACACCCATTTGAGCATCAGGACTAGGTATCACAGCCCTCTCAATCTCAAGGTTAATTTGTCAGAGCACAATGCTAAAACGCTTAGACATCTCTCATCCTCCCTTGGCTGTGGTCCCTTCAGCAAAGGAATTTGCACCAGGATAACAAGTGGGAACCATTTACTGTAAGGTAAAGCAGTCCAGCTGCACTGCAACAAGTCAGGTATACTCTTCCAAAAATATGTAGTGACCATAACAGAGGGTTTCATGACTTTTGGCCTCAGTAGGCAAAAAATAAAGACAGACACAAATATAGTAAAGGTTCTAGTGACTGCATCTACAATAGCATATTCCTGACGATTTTTCAAACCTTTTGCAAATGAAAGGATAAGAAACTTAACTGTAGGACAACTTGAACTTTGAATGTGTAAGTGTCCAGATTAGAAGTCTGTAGTCTTAGCACAAGAGGCTGAAGCAGCTGATTTGCTGCTTCAATTGTATTGCAAGCAATACAGATCCTAGCACACTAGATTGTTACTAAAACAACTCCCATCAAACTGCTAAAGAAAACATTTACGTGTGCTCCCAAATATTTCTGAGAGGAATATATGGGATGTGCACATCAACACATTCGGAATCACATCAACACAATTAGGAATTTTTAAAGGTATACATGATACAGAAAACCACTCTTCCTCGCCATAAGAAATACTACCCCTTTCACTGTAACTACGTCATCATGCTAGATACTATCACCAGGAGAGCAGGTGCTACTCAGTAGGGACCTATTACCTGATAACAAAGTGATGAAGATAAATTATGACTTCTGTCCCTGTTACAAAAATTCCATTTCTAGAAAATTAAAATGTGTGATGTATAGTAAGTTCTGCCCCAGGTATTAATTATTGTAATGCTTTCTGGTGATTTATAGGTTCTGGGTTATCAATTATACAATGCAATGTTTTTTTTGATTACCAAATTTCCCTAGTCTATAGAACTATAGACTATAGATTATTCTATAGTCTATATACTATTCTCTGTTCCTCTGAAATTCTGAAGACTCTTTTTATGCGCTCCCTCATAGGCAGTATCAAATATTACTTACAATAATGTTGGTTAGATTTTTCATGGCCAGTACCACTATAAAACCTATCATGTTAGAACAAGGACACAGAGGCAACCTAGAGTAGGATTTCTGTCTGCTTCTCCATTTCAAGACAGGTTTCAGCTACATTTTAAAAGGTTGCAGCTACTATAGCTTTATAAAGACATACCTGCATTTATACATGCACACACTTATAGCCCTTTAGGTACAAAGTAGTTTTCTAGAAGCTGCTTTGAGAATATCTTGAAAGCTGTGGAGAAAATCAAGCCTATCTTGTTTGCCTAGCTACTGCCATCTGTGGCACATGCACCTAAGTTATGCTTGGCTGCATGCTGTCATATGAGCACTTTGTGTCAAACTGACCTAACAACAAACAAAAATATCACACCAAGAAATGCTGTTAACACTGCAACACTGACTGAAGAGCATAAGAAAAATAATACATTGCCTTCCAGCCCTACTGCTACTGTAATAAGGGCATGACACACATGAGAACTGCTAAAAGACTGAATGTACTTCTAGTCCCCAGTCACATAGCATGGTCAAGACAAAAAAAGCTATGCAAGTCGTGACAACAGGGAGGACATGAGGAGGAAGCAGTGTTGTCAGCTTTTTCCAAATGAAAAAGCAGGCTACTGAAGGTAAACAAAGCCTTAGAAATTAAAACCGATAAAGTACAAACTTCATGGCAATAATAAACCATACAAGCAGGTTATGCTAGGTGTGGATGCAGCTGGATTACATTAACAACCCTTCTCCAAAAAGACAAAACACAATTCAAGCTTCTCAAAGACATATTCCAGGGGTGAGCTGGGTCATGCAATGACACACTCTAAAAGATTAGCACTCACCATGGCACCTCTGGATTAGGATAATGTTTGGTGTAGATACTCCTGTACCCTCTGAGCAACACACCACAGCTCTCCCTCTCTTGTTTCTTACCCTGTAGCGTCAGCAAGACCTACTCATGCTCTCTGCTCAGTCATTTTCTCTCAAAACCTCCTTTCCCTGTGATCAGTTTGTTGCTCCTGAGGACCTACCACCTGCAGACTGTGTTTCACAGAATCACTTTGGGTGGAGAAAACCTCATGAGATCATCTAGCCCAACTCCAATCATTTTTGGATGCCCTGGAGGGTTTATGTTTTTTTCCCCAATAGAACTGGTTTATCCCTCTTTGCAAAGGTTCGGATCTCTCATCCTAGTTGAAAGTCACCTCTGGCTTTGTGGGGTACAACTGGTTTTTACCCACATTAGGGTTAATTGCATTTAGCTCTCCAAACTTCTAAGTGTTTAGGCTGATTTATTTTCATACAGCACAACAGTGAGCTTGAAGCACTAGTACGAGATCCATCCTAATTTCCCAAATGACCACAAGTTTCCATGAAAGAGTAACTTCTGACACAAGAACAGTCAACAGTCACAACTTACAGCTCCAGAAAACCCAAACCTTTATTCCCCACAGCAGAAACAGCACAACGAGGCAGGGGGAAGGAGGCCACCAGTGGAAAAAGATTACATCTGAAGCATGCCAAACACATCCAACAACTCTGTTGCTAGCCACAGGTCTCCAGCAGCAGACTGAGTAAACAGCAGCAGATGGGAGGAGAAGGCAGGAGACTGTAAAGAGAATTCAGGTACCAGCAGAAACGAGGGGGAAGTGGTAGAGAGACCACACCTGAGAGGAGAGGAGGGATACCCATTCCACCAGCTATACTGACATTCTTGGAAAAATCTCTATTCATGTGATACTTGTTTTGATGCCTGGAATAGGAAACCTTAGAAGGATTTTGAATCAGGAACATGAAAGAGTAGGGATACCAAGGAATACTACACACAACCCAGCTATAAGAAGGGCAGACTGACAGAAAGCAGATAAAGGGGGAGACAAGCTACTGTTGCCAGAGGTACCATGGAAGCTGGGGAGGACCAGAGCTCGGGTTCTCTGGCAAGAAGTTTTAAGCCAAATATTAATGGAATTCATACTTCTGTGAATGTGCCTGCTAGCCCCAGGGAATCAGCTACAGGTTCTAAACATATGCCCAATTTATAAGCTTGGATGAGTTAAAATTAGAAATACTTTCAAATCCCCATTTCTTTGCTTTTGTAGACTTGTTTTAACTGAGTACCATTAAAAGATACTCAAGTGCCCTAAAGAATAGTTTTAGGGAGAATTCAAAGGCACCAGTTTAATTACTGAGTATCAGGTGTTCGATGCCCTTTTGTGTCATTGAAAATCTCTCCCTATACTACAACAATTCCATCAATGCTCCAGATCTCCAGAGTACAGAAAGACTTACACCCACCCCATCCTTAGCACATTAACTCAATGTCACACAATGACTACAACATAGCTAATGTTTCATAGATTTTTTTATTTCATGCTATCTCCCTACAGAATCAAGTCTGAAGATTTCCACCACTTCCTTTCAGTAGCTATTCCACAATCTAAACTAGTTCATTGTGAAAGTCTCCTTTTATCTTAAATCCTCTCTATTTATAACATCATTATGTTACTCGTACCTCTCTCTCTTCAAGCATTAAATAATTCCTTCATTTTAAACCTCTAAGAATCTTCTAATAGCAGACACTTATACAACACTTTTGTCATTCTTTGGACAAGCTGTACATACACAAGTTCTTTCAAAAGCTTTTTTAGTGAGCCAGTCCTTTTTGCTGTATAATCAGGTTTGATGTTGTTCTCTTCAGAAAAGTATCAGTGAATTCTAGAGAAACCCAGAGTGAATGCAATAACCCAGACACAATCTCAGTTTTAAAAAAACCTCAAGCTCCCAAATCTCACTACATTTCCTCATGCTTCAAACACTAATAGTGTATGCAGGGATTCGTAAGATCATCACTGAACAGGATACACAGGGCTTTCCTCAAGTCTACCCCACTCCTTGAATGGGTGCTGAGCAAACTGCAAACTGTTTCAAGTTCAAAGGATATTAGCCGATGTTACAGGAAATCTTATGAGTGCCTCTGGAACAGCTGTGGCCCAATACACAAATGCGTGCTTAGGGAGTTATTAAAATAGAACTTATTGACTTCAACCACACAAAAGCTCCTTTGGAACCTTCTGGATCATTACACAACTGTATTTAGAGACTGGTAGACTTCCAGCCATGGAGTCCAGGCTGGCATGTGTCATCTTCTCTTGATAGGATAAACAGTATGGATGCTAACACCCTCTTATTATATTTAAATAAGCATTTAAGCTGGGGAAACCATAAACATTGCTCTATCAGAGAGCACAACTCTAAAACTGGAGGACTTTTTCTTATTATACTCCCTCTATGTTTTCAGAGAGGTGAAATTGCCACTCAAATTCCACTAAAAGTTTTCTCAGTTATGGATCACTGGCAATATTGATTGTAATGGTTCCTTTGGAAATATTACAGTCTATTGTAGCAATGCTGTTGCCACTGCAAATATGTTAATCTGCTAAAAACCTTGTGAACACTGTCTCTTAGTCTACTTTTCCTTTTAGACCATGCCCGTTGCCTTAGCACCTTGCAACAGCATAGTTGTGAGTAGCATCTGTCAAGATGGCTCAACAAAAATGTGAGTTTTCTAAACTCACACTTCTCTCTGGAGTCATCAGGATCACACACCCCAAAAAACATAGCACCAAAAAAGGAAAAGCAAACAAAATGTTGCCAAACATAACAAATAATGAGAATTTTTTTTCTGTAAAATTCTTCCACGCTGAAAATGGCTACAGCACTTTTTCCCACCCAAACATGGATGTGGTTCTGGGCAACTTGATCTACCTGAATGTGTCCCTTCTCATTGCAGGGGATTGAACTAAATGATCTTTGAAGATCTCTTCCAAAAACAATTCTGTGATTCTATGGTTTAAAAGGGAAGAAAAAAAAAAAAAGACAAAAAAATACATTTACTCCATAAATGGAGCTATAAATTGAATAACTTATTTGCTACAAGCTTGTTTTAAGTTTTTAAAGTTCAGTAGCATCTAATGGCATACCTGAGTGAACATTCATAGGAGGTATTTGTGATGGAAAACACGACCAGGCAAGTTAAAAATAAAACCCCACAAAATTTAAGTATCCTTTCTTACCAAATTTCTTCTCAGATTTTCCTGGGAACAAATCTTTTGGACAAAAACCAAGATGGAAAAATTATCAATTCTTAAACATTGAGACAAAATATAGAGGAATTGAGACAAAAGACTGACAGGAAAAAAAAGGGCAAAATAATTTTTCACCTCTTATTCAGCTGTACTGTAGCAGCGCAGGTAGGAGATCTGCACCTTGGCACACAACCAGATGGGACAATACACAGGGAACTGAAGAATCACTACATGGAAGTACAGTTTCCCATGACAGCTATATATAATCTCCAGCTCTTACCCACTGGTTTTAAATAACTTATAAGCTAAGCTCTGTAACTCCCTTAAGACTCAGTGGAAGCAGAGAAGTGAGCAATTCTTGGAGTTATTTTTCCAAGCCAGCACCTATATGCCCTGGAGGATACAGACTAGAAGAACATAAGCAAGGCAGGGGAAAGTAGGAAACCTATTTCCAACATCTTATAAGCAAACAGTAGAGGGAAAATAGACATTATGACTGATTTTGATGAGGGTACATGTAGGAAATGCTGCGGTCCTCTCTGAATCTCACTGGAGAACAAGCCACATTGCAGGGAGGGGAGAAACCATAAAAAAAACCATTAACCCAGCTAGTCTCAGCTATGCTTTGTGATTACAGAACTATGTCACAGCAAAAGCAATTACATAAGGGTAGCAAGACCCCATTTTCCTTTGTCACTACCCCTTGCTAATGCAATCCTCCCCCAGCAATATGGAAAGATGGGCTTTGACAGCTTCCCAGAAGAGTCACCACCATCCTTCTCTTAGAGTACACAGGCTGCAGTGGCTGGGCTCTCTCTGGCACACAGGACAGAAGCTGTCCTGCTGTCAACATCACATCTTTAACTTCAGCCAAGGCCACTGCCCGGAGCAGCTGCCTGGTGAGCAGCCATCTGCACTCAGCTGCTCCTGATGGGAACATCAACTTGGAGAGAGGCCTCCTTGGCCTCCACTCCTCCATCCTTCCATCCTGACCCTTCTCACAGCACAAACTGGGGCTCTGCCCTGCACCACCATACTGACACCCTCTTCATGTGCTTGCCTTCCATACAAGCACATCATACTCATCTTCAGTTTTCCAACAAATACGCCAGGTCAAGCCCTGAGATAATACTAGGCTCAACAAGGGTTTTGTACTTGCAACATTTTAGAAGAGGCCTCACTGTGAAGGTAGAAACAATGCAAATATGATTCTGTCTGTTATTCATCAGTATGAATTGTTTTGGGTGATACTGAGCTTATGAAGAGAACATGGTTATTTGAATTAACCTGAACAACCAAGTTCTCCTTAAAAAAAGGCTTTAGAGAATCAGCATTGTCCAGTAGAAAACAAATCCCCAGGGACTTCAATTTATTGCAGATATTAGGTGCAATCTGACTGTGAAAAGCCGCGTGTCAAGCCCACGAGAACACAATAAAATACAACATCCCTCTAAACAGAGTCACACCCTCACTGATTAATAAATGTGGATGCTAATTCACTCCAAAGATTGGAGTAGCAGAGGCTGGAAATGTCAACTGTCCCAACAAGCCCAAGCAAAGCCATAGAAGCCACGCTGCTAGGCAACATTTCCCTAGGAGATCTGGGCAGGTAAGGGATGGTGCCTACATCAGCAAGAAGGTATCATTCCTCTCCCCACACTGAGACTTCTTCCAGAATTCATGCTCTCAAGAATTTAAGAGACAGAAAGGTGAGTGGAGACTTCATAGGAGCCTTGCAGTATCTAAGGGGGGCCTACTAGGATGCCAGAGAGGGGCTTTTCATCAGGAACTATAGCAATAGGACAAGGGGCAATGGGTTAAAACTTAAACAGGGGAAGTTCAGGTTAGACTGGATATAAGGAAGAAGTTCTTTACTGTGAGGGTGGTGAGGCACTGGAATGGGCTGCCCAGGGAAGCTGTGAATGCTCTATCCCTGGCAATGTTCAAGGCCAGGCTGGACAGAGCCTTGGGTGACATGATCTAGAGTGATGTGTCCCTGCCCATGGCAGTGGGGTTGGAACTGGATGATCTTAAAATCCTTCCCAACCCTAACTATTCTATGATTCTATGACAAGAGCCAATATCAAAATACATGGCAAGAGACAAAAGTATTAAAAAAAAAAAACACCAACTACTGAGGGAATATTTAATTTCTGCTTATTTCCTTCCCCTCTCCCCAAAAAGCCCATTGTAGAAAAACAAAGAAAGAAATTCATGTGAAATGCCTTTTCTTGTGATAAAGAACAACATAATTTTTAGAGCAGTACTTAAAACAATTTTATTGTTCTACACTTATACTTTTGTGATGCTTTATATGCCTAATATACACTCTCAGCAACACTCTTTGAAACTTTCAGCATTAACAGTTGCAATCCCCAAATGCTACAAGCCAAGTTTCCTGTCATTCCTTAACATTATTTGTATCAATTATGCACTAATGACTACATACAGAGATCATAACTTTTTCTTCTCTGGAAGCCTGAATTTCCTTGGTATCTGCCAAAAATTAGGTTCCCATTCACTTTCTCACCCTCTGCTGCACCATTACAAGCATCAATCACAAGTTTGCAACATTTCAGGTTTTTTCTTCCCATAACTTTTTCCACTTCTATTTCACAGATAAGCCAGCATGGCAGTAGTTGCCAAGCAGCACATTCTCCAGTATTAGACATATTCATGACTACACAGCAATGTATGGTTACACAGTGGGTAAGCGCAGCCTAGCTCTCCATGCTTTGTAACTCAGTACAGTTTGCGATGGGAGCTGAATGCAGGATTTCCATATTACCTCCTCCTTTTTTGGGCAGGCTCTTCAAGCAGCAGACACTTCTCAAACACCTCCTCTTGGCACCACTACTAATAGGAGGAGGAAAAGGATGGCAAATATTCAGTTCTTCTGGAGCAAGGGGATACATCATGGCAGCAATCCCTGCTCTGCAGGCCCCAACAGAAGCAGCCCAGCTCTTCAGGGCTCTCCTTCAACATCCAGCCCCATTCCCCAGCAGCATCAATCACCATCCTGGTAGTGCCATACCACAGTGGTTACTGTTTACAAGGGTGCAGAGGCTACTTTGGCACATGCCAGAGAGGGAAGAGGATAGAACCAGTGGGAAGAAAACATAAGCTGTTGCTTCAGATGCAGCAAATCCTGGATCTCTCTGGCTATCACGTTGTCCTAGAGTAATTGCTCACATTAGGCATTTCTAACATTGAGACATGTTCCAGTATTTACCAAAATTAAACTCCATTATTTCAGTCTTTCTGAAAACTAAGGGGTGAAGCGCTGTCTTTGTCTCTGAAAAACTCTTGGAGTTACTATCTACAGATGATCGCTGCGCTGGAGGTCCCACATTTTGAGGATTCAGTGATTCTGAGAGAAATCAGCTTGCTTCCAAGACAGAAAAAGCTGCAGATAGGTATTCACTCTGCAGTCAGCCATGCCAGTTGGCAACATTAGCATCCTCTCCCCCAGCTGTCTGTTACTGCTCCTCTGGGAGACAAGTACAGCTAGCAAAAGGGGATTTTACAGGACTCTCTAATCCATGTCACTGCAGTTAGCCAGGTTCACTCCTGATGCTGGCCAACTCTGCCATCAGCAGACATGGGAACACTCATACGATCTCTGCTATGGCAAAGTTGTGGGGACAGTAACCTCTAGCTCCCAGGTGGTGACAAACAGCTGGGAACAGTAATATTTTCAGCAGGCTCAGCTGGAACCTGCAGAAAGCATCTGTCCATGGTTTCAGTGACAGGTGGCAAGGAAAAAAAAGTGTGTGTGAAGTGCATAGGCAATGTAAACCCTATTTCTATGGGAGAAAGTTAATGTGCGCCTAGCTTTAAAGCTTTATTTTTAGCTCCTTTATTTAGTAATGTCCAGAGATGATGTCATGGGCCAAAACCTGTGATCTTTCCAAAGGGATACTAGATATATAGTTATATTGTCTCACTAGCATTTTAAAATAATGGACTAATGATCCAGTCATGCAGCAACAGGTAACAAATAATTTACACCAAGAGGACTATTTTAGGGGTTTTCTTTCTGCCAGCAGTTTGTGCCAGCAAGTGCCAATTCAAAGAACAGGAGTGCTGAGTCCTATCATGCATCCCACTGACAGATTAAATTGTTTCTTTGGTGTAGCATAGCACATCTTGTTCCTTATCAGAATATACCATATCTTGCCTCTAGAACTCTCCCTCCTCATCAGAAATATCAAATATTATTTATAACCATATTGAGTTACATATCCTAACTGGCAGAGGAAAAAGCTTATCCTCTGAATGAATTCCAAGTTCTGCATTCACATACACAAGCTCCCACATTTTCATGACTATCATGTACTTTTCATTTTTTCCTTAAATACATGTTCCTGTGCTTGCAACCATTTGACTGCACTCTTCTGTCCACCTTTCAGCCTCTTCTTTGAGGATTTACATACACCTTTTGATGGGCATATACATTTTTCATTTCTGATGACTCTCATTACTTGATTGACAGTGTACCTTTCACCACTCTCCACTCCTGCTGGAGGTGGTTGGAAGGTGTCTTCATTACTACACCTACAGTCATAGAATCATAGAATAGTTAGGGTTGGAAAGGCCCTTAAGATCATCTAGTTCCAACCCCCCTGCCATGGGTAGGGACACCTCTCACTAAACCATGTCACCCAAGGCTCTGTCCAACCTGGCCTTGAACACCACCAGGGATGGAGCA
>JANHGB010043999.1:9418-21072 GCA_026283785.1 Coracopsis vasa
CCCCCCCCCCCCCCCCCCCCCCCCGGGCGCAGGCTTCTTAACAGCTGGTAAGAGAAGAGGTGACAGTTCATGGTCATGGACTGTGAAACCAAACTGCTGAGGGAGAAATCAGTAGCACAAAGGAACCCACAGGTAGGCTGGCAAAGTAAAATGGTGCATTACTACATAAAGCAATAGGAAGCTACAGAAATGTGCACTCAGGCTTTACAGATCAATAGTCTTTGAGTGAGTTTGTTAAACAGCACTAGTAACGTTACTACCAGCATTCAGTAAGAGCCCAAAGCCAAAGATGCATTACAGTTAGGCCTTAGTGAAATGCAAGTGAATTAAATCATTATCAATAATAAAGGCAGAGACACCAATACAGGTATTTTAGCAAGCACTTATGCAGTACACGAGGAATTAGAAGTTATTGGAAAACCAAAGGAAGAAACACACTTCTCCTCATGAGATGGGGACTGGGACCTGCCGCATTCTGTGGCTGATTGACAGGAAGCTGATTAGTGCTGCTGGCTGGCTGGCTCTGGGCAGCGGCATGCCCGCCGTTCCTCACGGGTGGAGGAGTGGCTGCAGACGTGTTGTCCTTTGATTTTGAGGTGCTGAAAATTAAACATCTTCAATTAGAAAGTGATCGCAAAGTGCCCAGATCAGCTGCACCCGCTCAGGCTGACATTGTCAACTGTGCTATCCTTCTGACCCTCAAATGCTTCCACAAACTCCTGTTGTCTCCCCACAGACCTACCACTGCTACAGCTCCTCAAATCAGTGCCAAGTTGGCTTTAAACAAGCCTGTATACAAGATTAATTACCAAAATCAAATCAGGAATCCACGCTGTTCTGCAGTGTCACAGTACCTGTGTGACTGCAACACCCAGGAGCACAGTCTCCCACTCCCAGTGCATCTGCAATCCTTTATACCTGGGTCTATACCTTTAGACCTTTATAAGCTGGAGTTAAACTTTTACCTTGCTGGGAGACCAGAACTTGTCTCAAGGGAACAACGCCTGCAAAACCTTTGAGATTCAGGTTAGGGAAGTCAGCTCTTCCCGACCCTTAGCTATGAAGAACTGTGAGGAAACACAGCAATTGAGTGCGAACCAGCTGAGGGGGTACTGCGCAGTGCCCCCTTCTCTTGCTCACACTTGCAGTCCTTACTCATTTCTCGTCTTTCACAGCATCTTACTCATCTCAAAAGGACTGACTTTCAGTTGCTTTTACTGGCACATTGCAACCCTAGATTCTCCAGATGCCATCAGGAAATTGCAAGGACTTGAACCCAGAGCCTGTGCAGATTTGAAATGCAGCTTTTCGACACCTGAGGTTTCATTTTCACTGCCTCTCCCACAAGAAGTATCTGTGGAGGAAGCATCAGTCTGCAGGGGATTTCTGAACGAGCTGGCTCTGTACAAACATCACCAGGGAACAAAAGCTGTGTGTAAAACAAGAGTCAGTGCTGCCTCACTCCACGGTGCTGTTTCACCACGAGATGCTGTGTGAGAGGTCGATGCTTGGAGAGCGCTACAGCCTTTACATGTGGTTTCTTCTCTCTCTCATACCACGCAAATATTGACAGCAAAGCACTGCTTTCACCATACATGAAAGCGAAAGTCAAGGCTACTGCAATTAGCCCATGTATACTAATAACTGGGGGCATAATTGCACAGAGTTTCAATAGTAATAAAGTACCAAAAAGCCCGTAATACATGCTTGTCCTAAGAAACTAATAGTGAAATATGATAAATCAACTTCCTGTTTTCTAGCAAGTCTGGTCATCACTAACACTTGCTACAGACAAAAGAGACATATCCAGATAACATGTACGAGAAACAACAAATAAGACCAACAGGTTTCTAGTATTGCCACTGGTAGGTTTTGTTCTTTCAGCAGCAAACTGATAGTCACTGTGTGGACACCTCTAGAGTGTGACTTGGAAAGGTCATCATGGGGAGTAGAAGTACAGACTTTTCTTAGTACTTTTCATCATTTTTCCCCCCAGGAATTCTCTTATATTAGGAGATCAATTCTGGATCATACAGAACAATGTTTGTTATTTTAGAGGAACAATGTGTGGCAGAGATCTTCTGCATAGTGTTTCTGCCCATGCCTCAAAAGTCTTTACACTTCTGCCACTTAGAGGAGGTGCCTTGTGAGGCAGATCCAGTTGACATATCAGTTTGCTGCTGCAGCAGCCTGCTAAGCCCTTGCCAGCAGAAGCCATGCCTCTTACCTGACATCCTCATTTCCTTGACTTTGTAACTGTTCTGCTGTGCCAGCAGAGAGAGCAAAACCAGCACCCACTGGGCTTGTTTCAGCCACAGAAGCTTGGGAGTGCTGCTCCGCTCCCGGCTGAGCCAGCACGCCAGCCTCGGTGGGTGGAAGTGGCGGCTGGAAAGCTGGGGATGTGTGCTTTCTATTTATAGTGCCACATCTCCGAGGGTTCGCTTGGAAGTCCATAACCTTGACACCAAAGCTACAGAAAGAAGAGAGAGTAAACACACCACGCCAGCCAACACCAGGTAACTAAAGCAACAGGACAACTGGATGTTATAACCCACAAAGACAAATGCAACCCCTGTTGCTTAGCATGCAAAGCAGCAACAAGGAAAGCTGTAACCTTCTGCATAGAACACCATTAATGTTAAGACATGCAGCACTATTTGGCTTCTCCACACAGAGGGGTAAGCTAAACATAAGTGGAACAAACTACTCAATTACATTTGAAGACAGACACTGATGACAATGACGTCAAACCAGTCAAAATCAGTAATTTTACATGTAAGTACATCCATTTCCTTACATACCAGAGTACCTCCTCACTGAATATATCTTGCCACATGAATTTTGTTTCTATTACACACTAAGCTGCAGTACAGATTTCAAGACAGACAAGAAAAGGCACCGGATATACGCTATGATTTGTGTTTAATGGAAAGCTAAGGATAAATGGACTAAACTTCTAATGGATTTTAGAATGCATACAGCACATTCATTCTAGGGTTTAATTTTATTCCTGTGTTAAGAACAGTGATTTTCTTCTTCCTGTGTCAGTGCTGTGAATTTGCATGTGGCTAGCCATAGTTAACATTCAGTAACAACATTTGCATCAACAGCTAAAAACAAAACAGCACATCACTTGAATATTCATGGTATGAGTGATAATAAATGAACGTTACACTACATGTTATATGGGAAAACAGCACGTTTTGGGTTTATTTTTAGCATTCTACTGTTTGCTGTGGTATATACTGTACCATCACCAACTGAGAAGTCTTACCATGAAGGCATCAGGTAGCACCACCTCAGCTTATGGGCTTTGAAAAAGAAGCCATGGAATATCAGAAGTTAGATACTGAGAGATGCTACTTTATACACTGCTGTTTCAGTGGATTTTAGACCCCCCAAATCTGGAATAGGAAAATGGTAACTGGAAGCAGTAATTATCTGCTTGGTTTTCATCATGCAGAGTTTAACTGGAAGCAAATACCATTACATTACCTTTGAACCTTCCTCAGGCTGCAACACCGCTTGTGGGGGGGGGGAAGCAAATCACTATTGTTACCTACAGTACTTCCATAAAATTCTCCTCCTGAGACCAATAAAAGTGTTTCCAATCACAGCCTCCTCATCAGTCCAGTTCTCAGGAGTGGGCTAATAATTGAAACCTAACCCAAGAATGAAACCTACCTTTCCTTCTTCAATAAATCCCCTTCCATTACAGTCATGCTAACAGGCCTCTTCCGTTCCAGTGTCCCAGATTCATATTCATTCCCAGTGTGTGACAAGTGATTTGAATTAACAGCAGGAATTGCAACAAATGCCCCAGATACATTGAAATCTTGATCTGAGAAAGAGACAGCCAGAAAGCATCCTAAGACACACGTATACAAAATGGTGCCTCGCTGCAAAAGCTGTTGGAGGATTACCTGTGTCCAGTTATCACAAACACAGAATCCTTTTAACTATGGCAAGAATTTACCTCCAGGGAAGAACCAGTCTGCATGCTGAATAATTGGCTCAATAACTGCTACCACATGGACTGAAGTTGCTGCTGCCATTTCAGCAAGAGATCTGCAGAAGGAATTTGTACAACACTTCATACAGAGTTCTATCAAAGCAAGTAAATAATAATAGTAATTAATTCATATTACCCAAATGACAAATTATGCTAAATATGATGTATGAAGACTCCTAAGTACCACACAAAGAGCAACTTCACATTAGATGGAGTCTAGACTAATCAGTACATTCATAGCATTTGAAAACACTCCTAAAAGGATTCGTGCCTAAAAGATTCTGGAGGCACAGGTTGAAAGAACATCTGAAGTAGTTTATAGGCAAATAATCTGTTGCTGTGAATAGCTGACATGATTTAAACCAAATGCTACAGCTCCATGGAAGTCCCGTTTTATAGCTTCCCTCAAACAACTTACCCTTCATTCTTTGCCCATAACAAGTTGGGGCCTAAGACTATGGCGACGTTGCTGGGTGTCATTTTGTTAACATCACTGTTCTGTGCAAGCTTTGCTAAGAATTTGATTAAATACCTACAAGAGGGAAAGAAATAATTATCCAGCAGGAATTAAGAGCATTTCTTGTTGAAAGCAGCTAACAAAAGTTAAGGAACTCGAAGACAGCTCCCAGTGAAACAGAAATAAGACAAACAGCCTTCTTGCTTGGTAGCTGGCTACTATGGTTCTACTCTTGAATCGTAAAAGTTGAAGTGGGTAGAGAAGAAAGCATCTCCCACCTTAGCAAAATGGAACTACAGAACTATTATATCTTCAGAAAACCCATTTAGATTGTGAATCCCTACTCAACAGCTATTTTCATATCCTGTGATGGAACTCCCACACTTACAGGAGTCAGCAGAGTTGGTTTTGTTCCAATTCATTCCCAAAAGACAATAACCAAAAGGACAAATAACACATGTAAGATATATCCAGGTGATTCCTAAGAGTGGAAAATACAATGAAAAGCACAGCTAGTGTAAAGACAGGGACTACTGCCAACAGCATGACCCTTCAGTAGAAGGATTCTGTGCATCACTACTTTGTTATGGTCAACAGTGAATTAACTCCACTGAAAGACTATTGCCACCAATGCACACCAACTATTCAACCAAACAGGATGTCCTTTTATAAACCTAACTGAATTTGGCCAAGAAAGACACCCCTGGATTAGGGTTCTGGTTAACCAGCTGTGAAATGCAGCACTCCAGCACCAAAGTGGCTGTGCCGCATGTCAGCGGATGCTCATACAGACCTGAAATTCGCATGGTAATGCTTAGGTAATCTGTTACAAATTCTCCATAACTCCTGCAGCTTCTTATCCTGGTCCTGGATACTGAAAGGAAAAACAACCTGTTACATCTTACTTTCAGATCAGAAAACTGTTGTTTCTGCAGTGAACAGGGATGACTGCACAAACTTCCATTTAGGCCAAAGAAACACATTGTTTTGTATCCAGGAATTCTGTAACCTGCTAGTCAACCCCCTGAATTATCTCTTACTACAACAGAAGAGAACTGCTGAAGCATCATTACTGTGCAGCCAACAGTCTGAAGCAGCCCTCATGTCTAACCACAGGTATTTCACCACATTTTTATGCAATTAGTATTAAGCTAAACCACATTTAAAAGCATTTGTTACACAAAATATTTACCTTAAAGAGCAGAAATAACAAAGTAAACTGTGTGAGAGTGGTCTTGTCTTTGAATTCATATATGAAGAACCAAATTCGATAAGACTATGTAGAATGTTTTCCTATATACCTAGTTTTAGCACGCTTACTTTGCTGCTTGTGTCCATTCTTCATACAGACTGTAGGTCATTAAAGGTTCTGGCAACTCTCGCAGATAGGATTTCAAGGCACCTGCAAGGCAGAGCACAAAAAGGTGAGCTTCATAGCCAATGCTTTCAGTCTGCATTCCAAATCCTGTCCTCAAATTTGCCATTTCATCTGTTCAATGGGACCCAGGTTCCAGTGAAAGAGTGGAACAACCTGACACTTCCCCAGTACATCTGCTCAATGCTTGACACAAAACGTCTTCCAGGAATTACTGTAATTTAACAGAAATACAGACTACGAAACTATGAATCATCTCTTCAGACCCCATTAAAGGTCTTCATATGGCTCTAATCAACCTTGATCACCTTAACACTTTTATCATGAGAGGAAATACACTTGTATTATTATGATCACCTGAATTTTAGACACCTCTGTCATGCAGACAGGAACACATCAAGCACATGAGCTCGCATACTCTACACTTGTCCGTGCTAGTTTGTGCAATGAAATAAACTTGCAACTTACTTCCATTTCTAGTTTATCTGCAGAGATCAATACCTGACACTGAAGCAAGTCAGCACTTAAATCAACAGCGTAAACTTGTGTTGTATCAGTTTATACCTGGTTTTGACTCAGAACATTCACAATACCTGCGACAGCATGGGGATCGGAATAGAACTCATCAAGCTGGGAAGTTGAGCAGTCCAAGGCAGCTTTCAGCTTTTTTAATTTGGAGGCTCCAGCAGCAATTCTGAATAAGCCCTGTATAATAAAAATGAAGTGTAGTTGACTGGTAACAACACGTTAGCACAAGCATGAAACAGCAGGAGTTTTACGACAGCCTCTTTTAGAACAGTTCCAAGCTTGGTGTCTTCACCTTACACTGTTATGACCAAGCTGGCTCTAAATGTGTTGCTGCCATGTGACAGTGCTTTATAGTCACCTCACACCCTTGGCCCATTCCTAATTTATTATTCTATCTCAAAGATACTTCAAACAGTGCTGAAGGTTATTCTGTTGTAAAAGGTTTATCATCTACGCTAATGAACAAACAACTTAAGCAACTTGTTAACCAGTACAGACACCAGCCCATGAGCCTGAGCTCCTTTTTCCCATCCTTCACATATGGTATGGCATCACCTACCTCCTCTCTCATTCCCGTTTCCAAAAGCATCATTACACAGGCTTCAATGGGGACTGCAATTTCACGACCACTGCGCTTGAGATGCTCTTCTAATGGAGTTCCAAAAGCTGGTTTTTCAGTCCATTTGTCTAGTTGGAGAGTATCAAAACACTGAGCAAAGTATCTAACAAATACCTTAATATGTCCCAGACAAGAAAAAGAAGAAAGCCTCCAGTACAGCAAAGGAATTATCAGAATACAGTAGGAGTTTTACAGCCCTTGATTGGCAAAGATTGGCAAAGTCCCTTCTATCATGAGTAAATAGAGAATGAGCCTGCTGGTGTTTAAGAAGAAATACTTCTGCATCTTTCTGGATGGAATAACACACAAATCCTCTGTATGACTGGAAGCGCACGTCCCCTCAACACAAGTGCCACCACATGGCTGCAAGTTACATTAAGTTACAAAAGACTCTTTAGAGAAGACATTTATCCAGGTTGCATGCCCTGGGCTGATCTCAGTTTTAGCTGTATTTTAGGTGGATAAAAACTGAGCTCTTCACACAACGTTTATTGCTGATTTAAGGAATCAGCAATTCAAAATGGGTGTTAACAGCCCCCCTCTCTTCCATGAGCATTACGTTAACAGCCCATTGCTGTAAAATTGCACAAATCTTCCATTTCTTAATGTTGCTGAACTCAAAGTCGAAATTGGCACAAGTTTCTCCAAACTGAATGTGAATTTCTTGTTTCCCACAATTTATTTTCTCCCATTTCTGCTGCCTTAATTGAAAAAATGCAGATGTAGAAGGTCACTGTTAGTACAGATGTGTTACTTCTTTTATGTGGAAAAAAGGTTAAGAAAGAGAGACTTGGACAGAGTCCTCTGAGACACACTGTGTTCCTGCAGAGGATTCAATTTACCCACATCAACTACACCCCTCCTAAGGCCTTAGTTCTTCTCCTTCATTAACACTCCACAAGGAGCACGTCATTTTCCCCAGTTTCGCAAGTTACAGCAAACATTAGGATGAGAAATCTTAGTAACTGTTCGGAGCCTCAGTGATTCACAGCTAGAAACACAACTGAAGTAGTGCCATACCCTGAGACCCTGGACCCCTCGGACACCATGACACCTATTCCACCTAGGAGGACTAATCTGTTCATTTGGAAAGTCTGTACAAAGCAGCTAAGAAACAACAAAATTTAAAGCAATCACACCTGTGAACAGAGAACCTTGCACTGAGCCATAACTCAGCCCTGATGCTGTGTGAGCATCATGTGTTTGCATTACCTTGTCTCCCATCAGACTGACGAAGCACAGATATTCTACAGCATCTTTCAGCAAGATGCTCATATATTTAAATGGTTCATCTTTTACAACTTTCACATATTCCACAACTGAACAAACCTGAGTCTTGCTCAGTTCAGATTATATTTTGCTCAGACTTTGTTCAGCCTACTACTTCTTCAAAGCAATTAGAAGATTAAGACACAGCAGAGCCAGTGTTTAGGATACCAACTTCAACACCAAACCACTATGATACACCTGAACTCCCACTGACAAAGTTTAGTAGCATGGGGAAGAACTGAAGCCTTTCTTAACTGCTGATGTTCAACCCAATAATCCAAACACTCCATTAGCTGGCTGTAGTGCAGTGTGTGCACTGAGAAAAAGGAGTGCATAGGAGAAGGGAAAAAGTCAACCTCAGAATAAGGGGAGTTTTTCTGATAATTGCCAAGTAATTCAAGAAGGACCCAAAGAAGTTCCTAAATCACAATGAAATTTTCATTGGCCAGAAAAGCCAGGTATGAATCAGCAAAAGGCCACATGGTGTCAAGGAAGAAGTGCAAGCAAATAGAAAAAGCCTCCCTTTGCCCTCTTGGGTATCAGACAGATCCTCAGGATTTTATTAGTGTGTTAAAGTATGGCTGGAGAACTCCAGAGAACACAAAGATGGAATTATGCTTGGGAATGTACAATTGGTAAGTAGATCAAAATGGCCTTATTAAATAAGTCTGCATGCAAGAGAATCAAGATAAAGGAGGAGAATATTGTGCATAGGTGGCACAGGCAAGAGAAGCATCAGCCAGAGCACAGGTTACTTTACCTTGATGGGCTTGAATTTCGGGTAGGACCTTTTCTATGACTGCTAATGCTTTTCTATGGTAATCTGCTTGTGCTTCTAATAACTGAGAACAGAAGCCACATTTTAAAAACAAAAAGAGCATTAGCTTCTGATGAGCACATAATACAAGACTAGAAGGTTTAGCACATAAAATGTAATCTTTGAGGATCGAGTGTCTATGCACATATGTGCTGCAAAGTCAGATGGAAAAACTACTCACCATAACAAAACATCTGGCATATTCCCCTTCTTTGGACACGAAGTTATACATGTCTGCTGCTAGTTGATCCTTTGAAAAAGAGAAGGATGCAAAATAGGACATCAAATTCACAGGGGCATTTCAATTTCTACAGAAAGACAGGTGTATGTATGGTTATTTTGTCTGTGGTGAGTCTGAACTATCAATTCAGCAGCACAGCAAACCAGTAATGCTCCTACTCTGCTACGCGTATTCTTTCAAGCAACATCTATTCAAAACACATGTTTTATACAGCAAAGCAGTTGCCCACTGAAGTAACAGTTGGACTGTATGCCAGTATGTTATTTACAGCCAATATCTGCACACAAGTACTGCTAAGAGGTTCTGGGGGCTCAGCTCAACTGTAGTATTTGACAATCGAGAAGTGAAACTGAATGGCAACTGCTCAGAGCTGTAATAGTCAGAATGTTCCTTTTATGGCAGCAGCTTGAATTTCACCCAGCTAGCTCACACTGCACAGCTACTCAGTGGCCTGAGCACACAGACACCCGGAGTGTTTCAGTCAAGGCTAAGACACAGTTCTTCCTCCTCTTGTCTCAGACTGAAACAGAAAACAATGTAAAATACCCATCCTAAAAAAAATCCCAAACTGTATTAAATTAAAGCAATTCAGACAGAGCTCAGTCAGCACCAATATTCGTCATTAAAATTCTTCCCTGTGAAGGTGCTGAGGCACTCGTGCAGAGTGCCCAGAGAAGCTGTGGCTGCCCCATCCCTGGCAGTGCTCAAGGCCAGCAACGGGGCTTGGAGCAAGCTGCTCTAGTGGAAGGCGTCTCTGCCTGTGGCAGGGGGCTGGAACTGGGTGAGCTTTAAGGTCCCTTCCAACCCAAACCATTCTATACATAATATACCTTTAAGTCATGCAGTTTGTTAACAGCCATATAATCTGTGGCTGTGCAGGGCTTCCAGGAGCAGCCCTATTCTGACTGCTACTGCTGCTAATGAGAGGCGTGTAAAGGACAGACTTGTCGTACCTTGCACTGTTCTACTTTATTTCCAGCTTCATCCATCTCTTCCTTTAGTGATTCTATTTTCGAAGGATGCACTTGAAAATTTGTTCCTGAAGTCTTGTGGGCTTGGTTATACCTGTGGAAGAAAAGCTTTGGTCAGTTGAAGACTATATTAAACAAGCAACTGCATTTATGGCTCCCTTGAAATTGGGTTCTTTTGACAGGAAACAAATCCAATAGTTTCAGTTGAAAATCCCCAACAAATGATGGATTGGCCACAGTCTAACATGGGTGAGTAATACATTGGAACTACCAATCCCAGAAGTTGCAACTTAAATTATCACCACAGTTTAAGACCATTTAAAGGGACTTAAATTGATCAACCAAGGACCCTGCCAATGAGATGGTTCAATATAATGCTGTAAAAGCACTTGGTATGGTTACAAAATTAGACTCCTATTATTTAAGTTGACAACTTAAGTGAACTGGAAAGCAGCTGAGTTTTGGGCATTTTTCCAATTATACATAGGCAGGTAAGAGCTTCCAAATCTTAATTCTCTTTGGATCCAGTAATTATGAGTCCTTTTCTGAGTAACTTAAATGTAAATTCATCTTTTTCCAGCAGAGTATTGACATGCACACAGCAACATTTCAGAAGCAAGTGACAGTATCAGGTCAGATGCCATAAGGTGCCAATAAGAAGTTGACATGAACGGAAAAGGATCTAGTAACTCAAATTCTTACCTTCCTCTTGCAGAATCCCAGTCCAACACCAGCTTTGCAAGCTGTTTCCTCTGCTTCTGAATGTTCGGGATCTCTGTCTAGAAGGAGAAGTCAAGGTTTACCCTCACTTGTGTATTGTAATGAACTACAGTTTGTAGATTTCTTATCTACATTTGACCACCAATGCACGGCTCCTTAAAGCAGTTTTATTCTTAGCAGTGAGTAAATCCTTTTTGCTCAGTCTACATAAATCCAGATGTATTTCCTCAGGCAGGCTGAGGTGACTTACCTCTGTTAGTACATACAGTGGATCTAAGACTTCTTTTTCAATCTGTACTTCATGCTGAGAGAGCTCCATTGCCAGCTTGTTCTCTGCATCACCACATGTATCTAGCATTTTCCTTTAAGGATTAGAGGAAAATTTAATGTGAGTTACTACTGACTAAAGACGAATGATTCAAACAAAACAGTGGTGGCTCTTTGTTGTCTGCTACACTTCTGGAAAGCTGTGTGTTGCATAAAGCAAGGCACTTAATGGCACAAGTCCAAGATGCTCTATGCTGTCATGGGCAAATTTGGGATAGGCCAGGAGTGTTATTAAACCTCTGTGTTCTAAAATTCCTTAGGATCTAGTTTTATTTGCCTTTTTGCACGTCCTTGTCATGAATACTGTGGATATTTTGA
>JANHGB010044000.1:8687-35440 GCA_026283785.1 Coracopsis vasa
GGAAATAGGTACAAGCTCTCCTTGGAAAGGAGCTTGCATCTGAAATAAGCAGTCACTTACATGAAAACATCTTAATTCGAGGCGTGAGGCGATCGGAGCAGAGGTGAGGATGATTGTCCCCGGCGGGCGGGTCTGAGGGCGGGCTGGGTCGTGTCCCGCCGCGGGCCCTCCACAGCCGCTGTGGTAAAAGCGCGGGGGAACCGGAGGCTGGAGAGCTCCGGCTGCAAGCAGAGCTGCCCGCAGCCTGCTGGACGCGGACATTGTACCGTCGGTCCCGGTTTTCCTCACCGAGGGAATCCTGTCTGCGAAACTTCCGCCTCTCCGCTGCTGCCGGCGGACCTGTAGCTTCTTGAGAAGTAGAAATACCCCAAACACCACTGCTGTCCCTTTAAACTGGATCCTGTCCAAGTACAATCTGGAGAAACTCATTAACAGGCATAGCCATACATGAATATGGGTTAGATTACACTACCAGCTGATTTAAAGAGAAAACTCCCTGGAACACAGGCTTTCAGGACATTGAGGTGTCCGTCCGTCCATCCACCCACCCACCCATCCATCCATCCATCCATCCATCCATCCATCCATCCATCCATCCTCAGCACAGCCCTCAGCAGCGATCCTGTCACACTCCTGACAGCTCTCCCTTGCTGCAGGTACACAGGTACATGGACTGGTTGAGCGGGAGATGAGGTACAGCATACATACAAGCTCACCTCTCCCTCATCCTTAATTTAAATTCCTATTTCCATAATAGCTGTCTTGGGATACTTCTGGAATGAACATGTTCAAAATAACAGAGGAAAATAAGGGTCAATAAATGCTGCAATAGAATCATAACACACCGAGTAACAGATGTGTTAAATTTCACTTATTTTGCATACCGTTCTCGCTAATTTTCTGTATTTTCCCCCATAGCTGCTTGAGGAAAAGCCCTGAACTTTTAAGAATTCTATTAAAATGCTTAATTAAAGCAGCACAGAACAAACAGTGTTTAATCTAGGCAGTAGCAGGGCCACATGACACAGGCATTAGTGATGGGTGGATTTTCTGTGGGGGGTGGTTTTCAGAGCTGGGATATAGTGCTTTTATGTGGGTTTTAAATTGTTCATTGCACCTCAAAGGCATGAACGACTTCACAACTTTCATGACATCCAGTAGCAGCTAAAATGAGATAAGCTGTCAGAATGGACATCTTTTCCAGCAATAAGGTCACCCATTTCGGCTGGGAGCACAGAAATAAGCCTACTTAATTCAGTAATCCAAATCAGGGTTGGCTTGGAGTGTGAAAATTTGCCAAATTCTTTATGTTAGCAAATACAGACTTAAAAATAAAGCTGTATCTGGGGTTAGCAGAGCTTTCCCTTGGACTGGACAGTAACTAATGCATTTTTCAGGCTGAAGGGAATCACTGAAACTGGTTCCTTAAACTAGAAGACATTACCAGCTGCATAATTGGAGGTGGCCAGAAATTCCTGAATCGGTTCCATTGTAATGCACACCTTTTACATACACTCAATCACAGAGGTGATGCACATTCCAGCATCTCTTAATTCCACTTCATAATGTAGTTCTCCATATCCAGTAAAACCATATTTGTTCTGTATGATCCCCTTTACAAAATGCCAAAGGAAGCAAGACTCACCCCCCAGATAAAAATCTGCTACTAGAAACATCCATCCATATGTTATTCCCAGAGATACAGGTGACTGCAGGCAGTATGGAGCGGTGTGTCTATGGAAAGGGGGATGTCCTAGGCAGGGGCAGTGGGAGGCTAGCGGGGAGGCAGCAGCTTGGTTGTGCTCCAGTGGGTTGTCCAGTGAGTGATTCCTGTTTCCCCTAAGGCTGCCTCTCATTAGCATGAATCGGGGGAAGGGCATAAAAGACTCCAGTTCATTTGGAGTCTGGAAAATCTTTACTTCAAAATGACAACCAAAGTGTTCTGGCTCCTCTGCTTTGTCATTAGATCATCTTCCAGCTCCGTGGCCGGTAAGTCTGTTAACATTCAGAGCAGGGCTGGGGCATATTTGCCTTTGGGATCAGGGAAGGCTGAACACATTACTACATTTCTTGCCCGAGCAGCCCTCTATAGCTGTGGTCTTTTCAGCAAGTGGTAGAAGTAATCAGGTAAGGGCTCAAGAGAGAAACATTTCAACATGTTTGTGGGGTGGGAATGTAAATTGCAATATTTGATTTGTGTTTGAAAGAATTAAGAGCACCTGCCAAAAGCAGGCAGGCAGCCAGTGCCATGAAGCCTGCTAAACATCAGTCAGCAGTTGGAGTTTGACTTTCTTCTGCTTCTGGGATTTTTACGTGTATTTGACTTTTCCTTTAAGTCTCCCTCCCCTCACCTGTAAAATCCAGGTTTCTAATTTATTTCCACATGCTCTGTGCTTGTGTGTGTCTGCAGCAAGCTGTCCTAAAGAGATCATTTAAGTACCACATTGGCAGAATAGAAATATCCATCTATTCCAGTGAGAAAGAGCTGATTATGTTGCAGTTGTATTGCTTAGGTTGCAAGAGCTAGACAGGAGTATGCTGGTGTAGGAGAATGATCCTCAAGGTTCTGAATAGATTGAGTAGAGAAAAATGAACTATATCTTATTACGCTCCATGGCAGGAGGGTTGAAACTGGATGATCTTAAGGTCCTTTCCAACCTTAACTATTCTATGATCGTATGAGAAGGCATGATAAACTGGTAGAGAAGTATATTGATAACACCAAA
The DNA here is from genome assembly GCA_026283785.1 of Coracopsis vasa. NCBI lineage: Eukaryota > Metazoa > Chordata > Aves > Psittaciformes > Psittacidae > Coracopsis > Coracopsis vasa. The sequence goes on from JANHGB010044000.1 coordinate 11,414, forward strand.
TCCAAAACACCTGTTCAAAGATCACAGCTTCATATTGAACCATCTCCAAAACACCCTTGCCTATTGCTTTCTTTAGCTTGGACTTCTTCCACCCCGTTCTTCATGGACATTCTTTTGACTTTATGTGTGGCCAGCCCAGATATCAGAGAATCTTTCCCATGACAGCAGCTGGTGAGAGCAAAGGGGGAGAAGTGGCAAGGTCAGCAGTTGAGTCAGTTATAGAAGATAAACCAGGACGTTGTTCATCTGTGTATGTCAAATATCTCTTTTCACATAAGGAGTTAGGATCAGCCTCCCACATGATGTTAACCACAAACAGTGAACACCCAGACAGCGGCTGTGTGTGGGTGAATGGTTTTAAAACTCTCTGGCTAACTAAAGGCATGCAGTGGAGGACTGAAGTAAAAGGAAAATGAACTGCAAGAGGGAATTTCTCTCTTCCCAGGCTAGGTGGAAGGTCATTTTGCTTTGTGAGTTCCTAGTGATCAAGGTGAAGGTATAAATGAAGGCCTAGGTGACTGCCCAGCTTGTGTGAACAGTGTCATTAAGCCTTTCCATCTTTCACTAGATTCACAGACACTTCCTCTTTTTCTCAGCCCTTGTCCTCTCAGCTTAAGAAAAGCCTTGCAATAATGGTTACTCAGCAGCAATAGCCTAGCTACCAGTAGTGGTACTGCACAGCTCCATAGTGGAAAAGTCAGAGATCCAAAACTGTGGATAAAGATCTTTTCAGTAGTTTTCAAAGGCGCTGAAGAGTCCAGATGACATTGTCAATAAGGCATCCCATGGATGGGAAAACCAAATAGTTCTGTTGTCATGGTCTTTTAAACAAGCATCCCAAATGGCAATGTGAACCTTGTTTCCTCAGATGCTCCCTGGAGATTCAGGCTTTTGAGAAAAGGGTTTGTTTTTAATTTGCAACAATAATAAAGTAAAAATGCAAATCTGTGTTTTGCTCACGCAGCTGCATTCTCTGTGCTGGGCCTTCCATGTCTGAGCACGGAACAACAAGGAGCTTTACTATATTTTATCTGTTGAACTACTTATCAGTTGTATTGTCTTATTGTTGAAGGTTTCACTTACAGATTAGAGCCTCCAATCTGCCAGGCACTTCCCATTCAGAAGCACATGGAATAGAAAATTTAAAGTGCTAATTCTCTATCTCCATTTTCTTTGTGTGTAGGATCCCTCCCCTACGCTGAGAAACGCCATCAGACTCTCAGCAAAGATGCTTATAGCTCAGCAGACACTGCACCAGGCCACGTCAAACTGCCAGCCTGGGGCAGCAGCAGCACCAGAGAGAACCACACAGAACACTGGCTCCTGCCTCCCGCTGACCTGCAGCAGCCAAAACCTCCTGAAATCACCTTCCTCTCCTCAGACAAAAAGAAACGCACCAAACCTGCTCTAGAGAACAGCACGGGGCTGAGGAAACACCTCCTGCAGTATGGAGGGGCCCTGCCACTGGAGAGCACGACGGAGGGGCCTGCTCCTGCCTCCTTTGACTTCAACCACGCCAACAGAAAGCACGCAGACAGGCGGCTGGCTGAGGCTGCCAACAGCGTCTCGGCTCACTTCCACCACGCAGCGTCTTCCTATGACAAGATGACATCCTTAGTGGAGACTCATCTCTTTCCAGACTCTGGAGCAGTGGAAGCAGGTGATCCTAATGCACTGGATCACTTCAACCGACCGGGCAAGATAATCCCCTACAAACATACCGACCCCTTCCAAAAGATCACCAAACCCTCCTGGGTCACCAACCGCCAGTCATCCAGCTTGCTGTACCACCTCAGTGCGCTAAAGAAAGGTAAGAGGAGAGAGTGCTTTGGCAAGGGATATTGTGAACTTTATGAAGGCTGGGGGGCATAATTTGGATGAAATACCCTGTCCCTCAGCCTGTGTGCCTGTTCTAGATGGTGATAAGGAGAAGGCATGTCTGACCGAGTGCAGGAAAGAGAGAGATGAAGTGGAGGCCTACTGCACAAGTGAATTTGGTAAGTTGTGTCCTTCACGAACCACACAGAACATAACACAGGCCACCTTTGTTCATCTATTGCTGACATTTCACTTCTGCTTTTAAGACACTGTTTCACTGACTGTTAAATAATGACTAAGCACACTAAAAGCACACATCACAGCTCTTTGTAGATGTACTAAGACAAATGCAGTCTTACACTGCCCTTTTCCCACCTTAGACTAGTATTGCTCTTCTTAATGTTTCCTCCTTTTCCACTCCCAGGAGGAAGACAGAGTTCTTGCTGCTGGTCAACAGAACTAAAAAAACCAGTTGCTTTAGATACTCTAAGATTAAACATTGTACCTGTGTTACTTACCTCTTGTTATTTAGAATGAGTTTGTGATTTTGGGGGCTGAAGTTTCAAATGACAATAAAACGCTAAACCAAACAAAAATAAAACTGTGATCCTCTCTGTATAAAGGATCCTCCTTAAAGTTCATTAGGATTCTATGTCTTTAGTCCTTGTAGTCCTTGTGTCCAAGTTGATGTAGCTGAATATGGTAGAAAATAGCCTGGCATCGCTGTACAGTGTCAGCAGCAGCATTTTCTGACTGAACCCTTGCCTTGTGCTTCCAAAATTGTGAAAGAGATACCAACCTTTTTCTCACAGTATTTTAAGAGATAAGCAAAATACATGCCTGGTGGTAACAGATGTTTCCATTTGTAGAATATAAACATGTTACGGGACATCTGTTTTCCCTAAATGGAGAAGTCAGGAAGTGCTTTCTACAACTGCTACATTCTGTATTTTTACCACTCTCCTGCATTCCTGTCAAACATAGGTCTGACAGTGACCCGGCCTGTGTGTATTTAGCCTTTAGCACATGGCTGTCTCATGTCTCTTAAACTGAGAAGGACAGGTAGGAAAAATACAGGTCAGCCACGATGTCATTGCAATGATCAGAAGGAGCTTTTCATTTCCTTACATTTACAGTGCAGATTAAAGAGTAAATATGACTGAAGTTCCTGCTCAGTGAGGCAGGTGTAACACCAGAAGCCCTGTGTGCCTTACCTGCCTAACACGTTTGTTGTTTTCTGACTCCTGTAGTCAGCTCAGCACTTGTCAAAACCAGAAACTGGGTGGAAAGCATGATGTGACTGAAGGTAGAACATGGCCTGCTTGGTGCCCTGGCCTCCTGGTATGACAAGGCCCTGTTCTTTCAAAAGCTAAAGTGTTTCATTAGCAGGTTGTTGAGTTTTAAATTTGAATATTTTACTTTGTTAGGTAAATACATCCAATTTTTGTACTAAACCATCACTTCATTTGAAACATCTTATAAACTCCACTAAGAAACATCTCAAACCTGTAAAGCACAAGGTTAGTAGCTCAGCAAGAACTAAGGTGATGATCTCACCAAATGTGCTGATTTGAAGCAACTCCTACTTTCAAGACTGCTCACTACTGAGCCAGAGAATTCCTGACGCTTCACAATGTTTTAAATGACAGCCTTCACATGTGCCCTGAGTTACCACCAAGATACATAACCTGATGCTTCCTTTTTTTTCCCCCCTTCCTCAAACCAGCAGTGAACGGGATCGTTTATAACATGGAAAAACTGGGGAATGGCATCCACCTGATCACACTTTTGGTAAACAACGATGGGCTGTACAAGATGAGTCGCCTCTATACTACTCCTGATGCCTTCTTCTTTCGAGTTCACATTCTAGTTGTGGATACTTTCAACTGCAGTAAACCGTGTCTGGACTTGAAAATTGGTAAATAATTCCAGCTAAATCCATTGCACCATTCCTCCTGCATGAGGTACAGTTTGAGCCTGCCCTAGTTTAATAGGCTTAACCTGGCTTGCTCTGAAAATTTGGGAAGAAAAAGTATTTACTCTTAAACTTCCCTTCTAAACTTTCAGAAGAGAAGCAGCTGTGTGAAGAAGTCAGGTTAACAGTATAGTCCTTTCTTAACTTTATCCAGTGCCAAAATGATTGCAAGAGATTTCAGGATTGACGTCTAAGTAGCCCAGTTTTCCTCCTAAATGCAAGTTTATCAAATACCAGTATTTTACCCAAAAAAGCTTCTAGTTGCAGTACAAGACAGCAAATCATTATTTCCATGCAAGCACAACCCACAAGCCACGCTGGTGTTCAGGGTGCTGATGTCCTAAGCCACACATGCAGGATCTATTTCTGCAGGGTACAACTTCACATCTGTTCCTAAATCTGCTGCCCTTAGCACCAGTCCAGTGAATGAATGCATGCTTTCTCCAGGGCACAGAAGTCTTGTTTGTTTTGCAGGCAGCAGATACATTGTGATGGGTCAGATCTACTACAAGAGACGACAGATCTCTGCACACCTGCTGCCTTTGCTGCGCGGGCGCCTGAGCCCGGGGGATGGTTTGCTTCGGAGCGGCAGCAGCTACGTGAAGAGGTTCAACAGGAAGAGGAACCACAAGGTGCTGGCAGCTCACACTAAATGCAGATAAGGCTTCAGTAACATCCCTCTGACAGGCAGCAGCAGAATTCACCACCCAGAATAAACCAGGCCGTGGTTTAGCAACAGCAGAAGGTAGTTATCCTTATGTATGAAGCTGGTTGTGATGCGACACTTGCTCTTGTGCTTTAGCAGACGCTAATGGAATATCTTGACTAGGTACTCATATATTGTGAAGTTTAGCACAAAACTCCATTTAGGGAACATGAATATGTTTTCAGAGCCACAGGTTATTACTGCTTCCCCCACTGTAATGTACCCCTAAATAACCTGTAGTAATTGTAAAGTAAAATTCTGGAGGTGCCGTTGTAGGTACACCAGAAGTAACCGCACTTTGAAACCCTTAACCTTGAACAAATGTTAGATGATACCACAGCTTTAGCTGTAGAGAATGTCCACAGTGTTTTCACACAACTCTGCCTAAAGTATTACAAGCATTTGAGCCAGAAGAAACCAACAAAACCAAGTACCGCTTGTATTGTTTTGGTATCCCTAAATATGTCCTTGCTACTTTTAAACCCCACATTAATTCTTCAAACAGAGCTGGATTTTCACATGAAGCATACAAAATAGCTATGTAACTGTATGAATACACTAACTGAAAGCAAATCAAGTAACTGCCCAACACAGATGCCCAATTAGGCTTACAATTAACAGTGCTAGTTCATGCCAAGGAAAGCAAAATGAGCACAACTGCATGCCTGGTTACGCTGTCAGTTCCTTAAAAGCTCAGTCCTAGAACCATGCACTGAATGTCCTTTTCCCATGAGAAGTATTGCTGAGTTTGTACTTTCATGTCAGTAAAGTTACGTTTTGAATCAAAGATACAAACTTTTCGTGCTTTTAACGTGGAGGGATGTTAGATCCTATGAAACTGCTGCAAAGCGGATCGTGACATTTGCTGTCCCAAGAGTCGGTATTCACAAATTGGGAAGTCTTTAAAAGAAACTAATAAGATGCTCTTGGGATTCTGGAAGATCCAAAAAGTTTATGTAATGATATTAAACAAAGGCATCGCCTCACTTTGCAAGTTGGCTGGGGATTCTGAGATATGTATTTCTATATAATGGGAAAATGCAGTCTAGCTAAAACAAAACCCCCAACCATATAGCGTTATAGTGTTATATATGATGTGACCTGGAAGAGGAAGCAGTGGCTTCTACAAGCATCTTCTGTTTTGAAGCAAAGGTAGCTCTAACAATTCTACCTGTCATACACGTCTGCAGCTTGATTTAACATTGCTGCAAAGCTACGGAGCACTGCATGGGTGACAAGTCACACTGTGTGTTTCTATACCAGCCAAATACCAAGAGCAAGCACTATATATTTTGGGACCCAAAAAGCTGTTACTATAGGACAGAAATTTACTTGCAGCTTGTGTCTATCCAAAAAATACACTCTCACTTTTGCATGGCGCGCAGCGTACATAGATGGAATTTTCCTGAGAGACTTTGAGGGGGCTCTGTTTGGCAGAACAACTGTCCCTGGCAGTGAATCAAAGCGCTGGAGCGGACTGGGAGGGACAGGAGAAGGAAGGAGAAGGGTTACGTGCGCATCTCAAGTTTCTCTGTTGCTGTTTTCCACTGAAGTCCAGGGACTAACCAGCGAGTCCTACAGACATCCCTTTGCCCTGAACAGCCATTAAGCACCACTCCCCACCCCTGAGACATTACTGTAATCTAAAACAGGCAAAGCGTGGGTACAAGAATAACATCCACGGCTGTATCTCATTTTGATTGTCTCTTGGAAGAGAGAAATAGAAGGAGATCAGGGCTAATGACATCCAAAGCCTCAGTAAAATGCCAGTAACTGACACACAATGTCTGCACCACTACCCAATAAGCAAAAGAAAACCAAGCTGGGATAGTTCATATTATCACAATCTGTGTTATATACGTGACCATTTTGAAGCAATTGTTGCAGTAATTCATAACAGTACAAAGAGGAGCATTACAGAGCAGAGATGACGAAACTTGGGAACTTACCATGCTTTTAGGGAAGTGGCTATTAATGACAAGTGATGTATTTTCAGTGACACCACTATCAAAGATCATCATTAATAAATCAAGAAATGTACCTCCATCACTGGCAATTGAAACCACTAAAACCAAGCTCTTGGCACAATTACATTGGATTATTTCCCTAATCAACCTGATTCACTGGAAGCTATACATCATCTGGCAGAGCCAAGACCTATATACAATATCATTATTGAATGTTTCATTAGAAACGCCACCAAATCCATGTCAAACACATCACTTTATTTGTCTAGGATGACGTGTCCTATAAGGTACAAAAAAGTACTCTTCAGTTTGCCACAATTTGTTAAAAACAGCCATTTAATGCCTACAGGTAGGAAAGTTTCAAATCATGTCATAGAGATTTATAGATGAATAAATAGTACAGAAATACTGTGATGTTCTGATGAGATGCAGGGTATGTTCAAATGCTGTTAAAGTGGAGAATTCCCCGTGTTGCATTAAACCCACAATGTGTACAATATGCAGCATTTCTGTTAAAACGCCAAAGGACAACAGAACCTAAATGCAACTACTCTTCTTTAACTCCAGGAAGCATAACTGGATTCTTGTTTTCACATTGAACAGTTTTCATTGCCACACAGAGGTTAAATGACAACCTTTGTATGTACAAAAACACGCGGGTTTTTAGTAGATAAAATTACCCAGAAGAACCTGTACACCTGAGCCTGGAAGTGTAAGAAAGTGTGGTCAGTAGCAATGTCTTTAAGAAAGATAACAGAAGAGGTTCTTGCATAGCAAGGTGTGAGGTTAAACCCAAAAGGAGCTTATCCATAAATCAGGCAAATCCCAGGTCACTGTAGAACAGAAGTCAGCTGTGAATTAGTGCAAAAGCTAGTCGAATGGTCCAAGAGCCGCATACAAACTGTGGCTGGTAACTACAGACAGGTCAAATGTGCAGGTCAGTGACAGACGCAACGTGAAAGCAATAGATGGGAAGGAAAAAGCAACATCAGCAGCAGTTTGCATCTTGTGCTGGCTTCCCTCTGCCCCTCCGGGCAGCACTCCTCGCACAGGAAGCGGTGGAGCAGCCCCGAAGGAGATACAATTACACGTGGTGCTTCAGGTTCCTACAGCGCTTGGCAAAGCCCCACCAGTGGGCAGTGGCATTTCACAAAGTACTTCCTACCATGTGATCGGTTACAGCAATTTCAGCACCACTAGAAATCTGCTGGAGGGATGGCAGCTGCTTTGGAATGCGACGTAGTAAACGCTCCCCTTGGAGCAGAGCAAAGTCAAGATCTCCCTGATCACCCCCACCCCTACCACTTCGCAGTGTCTACGCTTCCAAACAGATCCCCAAAGCGTGACAAACATAGCAGCGCACACGCAAAGACACCTACATCTGTGGGGAGAACAATGATCTCCATTTATTTTGTTTCATATACATCCATATTTTGAATTTTAATACAAAAGAAAAAAAAATTAGAATCTGACAAATGTTTACAAACAAGATACCTTCAAATAGATTTTACTCATTTCAGTCTGGTGCAGAGTAAATGACAAATTGTACTGTTATATTCAAGGCAACAGAGTATGTAGTCCATGACCACTTAGCCCAACTTTTATGCAAGCTTAATTGTTTTTATCTACCATGAACGATAAACTCCTTGTTGATTCCCAGTTCTGTGTGTGTGCACATGTGTACATAGCAGCTCCTTTCATAGAAAGAAAAGACATCTAGAGGTCTTCTTGTACTTTTACCTACAGGAATCATGTTAAGATACAGAATGGATTACATGTAACCGGGGCTGGATTTTATAAGAAAAAATAATTAGCTGACAAATGAGGGCAGCAATAAAAAAGCGTCTTTTTTGCAACAATAAATAAATACAGTCAAAGTTTTCTGTGTGGACTTTAACCAGCTTCTTCACTGAAGAACAGACGTGGCATTTCCATGGAGTTAAACGTGACCCCATTTACTGTATCTTTTTTCTTGCTCTCTTTCTCTCTCTCCTTCAACAAAACCAAGTTTTCCTGCTTCTGCCACAATAGTACAACAATTTGATCTTGACAAGAAAGTGGTGCTGCTGATTTTTATCTCTTTGTCCTTTGGACAAAATAAGCCGAGAATATAATCTGACTGTTGTGACCAATAAAAACGCAGTTTACATCAAGTCTCGTCAGGATAACCTGACTAAAAACATCTGGCTTCTTAATTAAAACCTTTCAGACAACCAGATTCTTGCTCGGGTGTGTTAGGTTAAACACGCTGAACTCTAAGAAGCTGTAGACTGCAGTTTGTTGTTATGGGACCTGCAGAATGCAGAAGAAAGTGAAGAATTAAGCACCCTTCGTTTTGGAGAACACAGTTGCTGCAAGGTGTCACCATGGGCAAAGCACAATGAGGGAATTACCACCGTGCTGCTTCCATTGAGTTTTTTCCCCTTCAGAAAAAAGGGAACACTGCAAATAATTCTCTCTGAATTTTCAGCACAGTTTCTCCTCCAGTATACAAATATTTCAGCACTTGTAAAATGCAGTTTTGGAATACTCCAAAATGCCTGAAATCAGTTTTCCTCTCATATTTACATAATAGTACTTCATCAAAAGGGAACGCAAAAAGCCCATTGCTAATTTGGGATATTTATAATAATGTATTCTTTGTTTAAATTTATTCAGGAAGTCTTTGGATTAACTTAAGAGAAAGAACTGAAGAGGCCTGTTAAAAATCACATCTTTGCTAATCAGAGCTCAGCAAAACTCCTCGTGGACATTCACAGTTTTATTAGTGACTGAAAATAAAACAATCAAATACATGGTTTCAAGATGAGTTTTTCACTTTTCTCAATACAGTATTTGAGGAACGGGACATTAGTTTTTGTTAATACAGTTCTGCTCACCAGTACCACTGCTGGTAACAAAAACCCAACAGCATTTACTTTTTTAGACAAATGATCTGGATTTTTAGGGCAGTTTTAATGTCATTGAATTGGACAAGAAAAGAAAGTGACCCCAACATCCAGTTCTGATTCCAGTTAAAAAGTTCAGACTAAAGATATCACAATCTGCAAGAAAAGAAAGAACATGGATGGTATAAATGAAAAACAATAACAAATCAGATGCAGCAATGAAGTTCGTGGATGCTGGGTAACCAGCTAAAACAAGGTGACAGAAACATGAGGTGAAAGCTACCTGATAAAACCATTAATGCAGCAATAAATGGAAAGAAAAATGGTGGAGTGACGGATTTGAACTCATCACTTCTTACCAACCCTACCTTCAATTGTGCATAGAAAACCAGACAGCTTCACAACAAGGGGTGTAGAAGCAGTGAAGCTTTCAACTTAGTTAATTACAGACGGATGTAATCCTGTATTAGTACCTTAGGACTAGCACTCTGCTGTGGTTCTGACTGCTACAGTTGGATGGACAAAGTTAACTACTACACATACAGTTTCCAAGTAATGCTGAAAAAGGCATCCAACATTTGTGACTCAGTCACAGCTGGCCTGTGTTGGAATATAGCAGTGATCCAGGGGAAATCTGCGGATTCCATTAGTGTTTGGAGTAAGCTGGGTTTAGGAACAGCTGTAGTAAATACCACATTGAATTTGATTAGTGCTGTACAACTCCCATGTACGTGCCACTAGATGGAACAGGCAAGCAACAGGAAAATGTATAGTGGAGTTGCATGTTCTTTTTCAGGCATGTCTATGTTAGGGAAAAATCTACATCCATCCTTCCATAGAAAAGTGTTTAAAAAAGGAAGTTTAATTTTAAATAGCAATTTTGAATTGTGCTTTGTTTTCCATATCCTACTTTAAACCTTACTTACTCCACCCATTTCAAGTAAGTCATTAAAAGGTGAGAGAAGTAGTAAAAACTAAAGTATTTTAACTTCTTTCATTGGATTATAAATTTCACGGAAGGATTTTCTCTTTTTAGCAATGAAAAGTATTTAGTGCACAGCAGAACATTATCACAACTCAGGATTGGTCCTGAGCAGAAATTATTCCCATTCAGTTTTCTGTGCATGGAGACGCAAATCCCTGCATGAATGCAAGGTAAGCTTACAAAAGCATCGAGGAGATTGCAGAGGACAACAGAACATTTGCAATTAGGAACACTTCAGCTTACCTGCTTGCCTTAAATCCTTTTAGTTTCTGTACAAAGAATGATTCGAGAACTTCTGCACATTGGTAAAAAGGGGAGTCACTTGGATTGTAGTAACGACAGTTATCAAAAATTTTGGTCATATCTGCCACAAACTCCGTGACTTTCTTGTAGTAACGCTTCAGGATCCTCTCCTCCATGGTGGCAAGGTCTTGAAGGAAACCAAAGATGGTTAAAATGACACATTGTCATCCTCAACACAAGTTTACGTTGTCAAGCATGGGGGAAACAAAACCTATCGGAGTTAGTTGCTTTTCCAGGAATGCTGCTTGTGACGTGGTGACACCATGAGGTCTCCTTCAGAATAAACACTTATGCATGAGTACGTTAAGTGCAGCTGAATTGAAATGCAAGTATCAAAATGACCTTGGAAAACTGGGGTCTTCTGCAGGAGCTATTTGCTTTTTCTGAAGAAATTACTGGAGGAGGGGGGGAAAAGGCAGACAATCTGGATTCAGTTACTTGTACTTTATTGACAGCCCTCACTGAGACCAAGAGTCGTATGTGTGCATGTAAGAGCTCTCTAAACCTTCTGAGCAGGACTTGTTTTGAATGAATTATCAATTTTCAAGGGCATATGCACATTATCATGTCCCAGATGAAGGAGATTCAAGTGCAGGATCACGCAAAATGCTAGTGCTCTCGTTCTTACCAACTAGACACATTAGCAGGACCAGAATGGTGAAGTAAGCAGTAATTGTCTTATTTTAATGCAAATGAGGGAGAGGAACAAGATCTGCCAGTTATAAATATAGCTGTCTAAATGTATAGTGGCACTTTTAGCTGGAAAAACAGTGACCTGCCCTTGGAAAATGCCCTTAAAGTGCTTACTTTGAAATGCCAGTAATGCCATAATGTGTGAAAACAAATGTAGATGGCCCTGGACCACCAAGTGTATTTTGCAGATATTTACTTGTATACTTACAAGTCTATTTTCCTGCTGGTTAAGCCAGAAAGGACTCAATGCACTTTCGTTTACTTCGTTCAAACATCATATGCTTCATTACATTATTATTTGAACTTTCCTTATAAATGATGCAATAGGAGCTGTTCAGCATTTTCATAACAGCCCAACCCAAAACTTTGGAACAGAGAAGGACACAATTTCTAAGCAAAACATTCTTTTCAGTCAATACACCCTGACTTTGCCAAGATACTAAATTTAACTTTCCTATTTCTAGGCTCAGTGCGGAGTAGGTGGGAAAGCTCAAATGATACAGCTCTCATTTAGACAAATGTAAAGGTATTGCTTCAGTAAGTGTAAAGGAGTAACATTTAGCAACACCATTTCTGGCAGGAGGTAGGTATTCCCAAGAGGCTTCACATTTAAGTGTTTATCCAGCTTATTCCTAGCTAACTGGTAAGGCCTGGTAAGATCAGAGTAAAACACTGTAAAGCTGCAGCATCTCCTCTTCCACTTTCCCTCAAATACACAAACTTGGAATCAATTCTTGTTCATACAGCATTAAAGACAAATTACATACAATATGAAATTTAATATACTATCAAGTTAGGTGAAGATAGTTTTAAGCTCCATCACTTAACTGCATTTGCACCACGTCTTCCTCAAACTCTAGAGCAAATACTCTGCAAATTATAGGAGTAACTGATGCACAAAGATAGAAGAACCTCAAGCAAAGAAAAGCCCAGCAAAATTGCCCTCTTGAAATAAAGTAATTTAAACCCAAGAATTCAATCCTACTGCACCCCTGAATTTCCCATGTTATATGTTAGACTGGCAGTATTTAGGGTTAAGGAGTCAGCCTAGATACAGATATTATATCAACCCTCATGAACTTCTAAGTAAATCAGTGATAAATCACATTGTTTCATCTGCAAGAACTGTGTGTTCTGCAAAACATGTCTTCAAGGTCCTTGGCTGGAACTGGTCAGCAGGTTACTCACTTGATATTCAACCCCCCCAGTCCACTCACTCAGAAACACTTACCCATTGGTTCTTTAATAACACCATAATAATCTGGTGCATCATTGGGATCTACTGGTTCTAGGAACGGCCATGCCATCTTGTGAGCCTGTCAGGAAACAGAATACAATTGTGTAAAAAATTAAGTTAAATGAGCACTATTTAGCAGCTAAATATTTTCATTATACCTTTATCTGTTGGGATCTAGAGCTGGATTTAAGGAACTACTGCAGCATTATATGAAAAGCTAGCTAGTGCTCATCTGATGACTGAGTGAAGTTTTAAAGCTCAACATCAATGGGAGTAGCTGGTCTTCAGAACAGGAAACAGTGTGAAATTCAGACAGAACAGGGCACTGCGCTGGCCTGACTGCACAGAAAAGTGTGCACTGAATTTACTGAGCGTGCCTGGCGCTTCACACCTAGAAATCAGCCACTGCTTTCACTTCCAAGTGCTCTAAAATTAATGTGTTCTCATGAATGTCTGCAAAATACAAGGTAATGCAAAATACTGAGGATTTCTGTTACCATACAACTATTTTACCAAAATTCTTCACAGTTACAGCAGAAAAGGCATATCTGGGAGTGACAGATAAATGAGAAATGTTGTAATTGATGTAATTCTTACTATCAGGATGCCATCATTTACTTCCCATGAGAACAGCACTGAAATCTGATACCTCAGAGATTAAAGCACAGAAGTGTAGATTAGAAATCACAGAAAACTAATGTGAGAACTGAACACTGCACCTTCTACATCCTGCGCAGCTGGGCTTCCACTCTGCCTCTTTTGGTATTCTAAGCAAACCCACTTCCTCTAAGAGCCTTAGACGGAAGAGACTGTTCAGTTTCATTAACTCAGAAGCAGTGCTATATAGGCTGTTGTAAATATTCCCCAGCACGATAATGCCCATCAAGTCTGCAGCTGATACAGGGGCACTTCTCACAAAAAAACCCCTTTTTATAAAGTCTCAAAGCTACGAGAAATCAAAACTGACTCCAAGACTCACAGAGAAGTCCTGTACCCCGAAGCATTCCTCTTTGCTGCAATCCTTACTCTCACCTGTAAGGAACGCAGTACTCTTCTTAAACCTTCGTAATCTTTATCAGTTAGTGGACTGAGGACAGTCATGGCATCTTCTGTGGACTGACATTGTGGACACACATATTCATCAATGAGATCTGCCTCACTTTGTAAGATGCCAACACAGCGCCCGTGATACCAGTTCTGACATCGGTCGCAGCCAATGTAAAATCTGTGAGATCAAAACCAATGTTAGCGACTTGATTCGTTGAATTTAAAGGTTACAGTTAAATACATAAACCTGCAATCCCTGCACACAAGCAAGATACTTGGCACGATTAAATACAAGAGTGTAAAATGATCTTTCAGACAGACAAATTCTAATTGCACTATTCAAACTGCTCTTGTATTTACAAACGGGCTAAATCACAGACCATGTCAAAATCAGTTCCTACATTTTACACTAGGCACTTTCGAGCAATCAAGATATCAAAAGTCATTCCTCTGCCTTAGAGTTGGAAGGAACAGGGTAATGCCAGAACTCTCACCCAACCAGTATCCGAACCAATTCAAGATACATTTTGCACAAACTGGACTATAGCAAGGGCTCGTTTCACTCTGCACAAACATTTTGCATATGAAAGCTTCAGTCTTGTAGTTGCACACAGAAGGAGTATTCTGTGCCACAAAGCCTTACAATAAAGCATATCAACCATATACCCCCATACGAAAATGATGCTTTCATCCAGATCAGATTAAAGCACAACAAAATCCACTAAATACATTTGTCTTTTAATCTTTCTAACCATCCCTTGTTAAAGAAATAAAGAAAAACCAAATCAACCCCCATTTAAAGCACTTATTTAAAACCCAACACATTGTGACCACCCTGAAAACTTCCCTTTCCCTCAACATTTACTGTACACAAACATTTTGGAGAGGAAGACAATTACTGAAAAGCAGTTTGTATCACAAACGAATACAACATATGCAGAAGAACTTCTTTGTTTTTTCTTTGCAAAGAACAGGTAACCACAGTTTGCTACCTAAACATTAAATAAGAGGTTCTTATCAGAACTCACTGTGACTCATCATAAGGTGTTCTGCAGATACAGTACAATTCCTCACTGCTGCCCTCTTGTGCCCGTTTACAATCATTACAGATGTACACATCCATTTTCTTAGCCTCCTTTTCTGTGATGCCAACACATTCTCCATGATACCAGTTAGTACAAAGATCACAGCCAATATAGAACCTAAAAGTATTCACAATGAAAATGACAATGTAATTGTCATTTCAAATGGCATGGCACTTTTCCCTGCATTTCTCTCTGATGCACTGTCTTTGCTGGCCTACTTTCTTCAATTGTCACGGTTTTCCCTGCTTCCTAGAATTCTATCCTGACAAACTAACATCTCATGCTGCAGCTACACTGTCAGTAAGGTCGCATGGGTCAATTTTAAATTGACAGTTCATTTAAATGCACAGCAATTTGTAACCAGACTTTTGAGCAAAACTGGGCTAAAAAGGTCTGTCTCCAATCTGTGTGCGGAAAACTGTAAAAGGCACAAAAAGACAAGGCCAAAGGAGAAGATTGACATTTTCAAAACCGCAGCTCAAAAGCCACTGAAACGTTTCCTTAAGATTTGAAAATGTAGCTCTCAGTTAATTTAAAAAACAAAAGCAAAGCGCAAACATCAACTAGGAGTTACAAGTACGCTACGAAGAACATGCATACCAGCCATGGGCAGGATATATATTGGTATAACATGATACGAAAGAAAATGGGGTCAGGATATGGGCATAATTGAATTCATTTTTGGGGATGGGGAACTCGCTGAAAACCAGATCTTAAACTGCTCAAAACTGCAACAAATTGGAATGGGGACTGCTCTTCAGAGAATAAGGTCTACTCTCAGACACAGCTACGTGACAGAACCAGATGTGGTATGACACGAAGTGAAGGGAACCAGGGACACAATCATGTGAATGGGACCTTGCACAGAATGATGTGACAAAACTGTAAAATATTATGCAAGGATGTTTGGCATTTTGTGTATGGAGAGCTCAAAACACACCTGTGACTAGTGACAATCAACCAGATGGGCGAAGTTACACATCCATTCTCTCTGCCTAAGCAAAAGCAAGCTGACTCAGAACCCTTCATCTTCCTGGATTTTTGGACACCACTGACCACCTGCCATGTGCTGCTGTAGGAATTACTGCTGTCCTAGTCCATCAGTCCGCAAGCACCACCAACCAACACTATGTACTAGCAACAGGACTGTAGCTAGGCACATACCCCACAAAACAAGCACCTCTAATTTCTTGGGCTTCTGCACAGACCCCAGATACTCAGATCCTGCCTTTTCTCTTAATTTTCAGTCAGACAAATCCTTAGAAGAAAAACAATCACAGAACCCAACCTTCCATAAAGAATGGACAGATACAGCTCCTTCTGACAGCCATCAACAGTGATTCACCCTGCCTCCTCTTCCCAAAAGGGACAGTGTCTGTTTGCTCCCAGTGACATGGAAGCACATTCATGTTTAGGTGTAGATGCTAAACCTTGCCACTAGAATGTGTGACAGGTGTCACATTATGCTTTAACTTAGATTCTAACTAATGAGTTAGAGTCTAAGTAAGATTAGTAAGCATCTAATCTTACTGACCATCCTTGAAAACCACCTGAGCAAATCCCTGTAGTCCTGGAGTACGACAAATGAGAACGAAACGTGTGCTACTGCACATCTCCCACAACACAGAGCGGCTTCTGAGGATTTATTACATCCTAAAAAATCCACAGGGTATTTATAAAATACCACAAATCAGCACATTTCTCTTTTCTGAAGTAGAAAAGAGACACCAGCACAAAGAAGATGCCTATATGTGTATATATATAAATAAGATTTAAAAAAGTCTACCAGAAAACTGTTTCAGAACTTGACTATTCCCTTTCCAAACAGCGAAAGGCCAATGGAGCTCAACAGCACACTCATCATTTGTAAGAACATAAAAACTTAGAATTCACCAAAAGCAAGCAGCAGAACTCAATCACATTGCTGAGGATACTACTAAGTTATTAACATCCCATTTTCTTCAAGTTTTAGTCTGTGCATTTAAGCACAGTTTTCTATTCACGCTACCAAAATTCACTCTATGACCACATTTGTCATCAGCTTACTCAAATGCTCACTAGAGTCAACAGAACTGTTTAGTCTGCCAATCAAACCCTTTTGCTCACAAAATTTGTTCATCTCATCTTATGTTTGTGACAGTTCTTTCACTTAAGTAACAGTGAATTAACAACCAGGGCATCAAACTCTGCTATTTCTATAGCAGTGGCAGCAAAGGGAGCAGTCCAGTATCCCACACTGGAGTAATGGTCAGACCTACTGAGCAACCCAGGTAAAAAAAACACCAAATGCCTCCTTAAAAATAACGTATTCACACCCAAAAAAGGCTAGAAGGAACCTCAAGAGATCCTCTAACCCTGGCCCTGTTTTCGGAATAAAGAACCATTACTGGAGTGAAAGCACTATTCCACTTCTATGGTTATCAGCACTTAAACCACCACCAAATGGCACCAGTTAATACTTTTTGCTATTGCCACTTGTTAAGCAGATACATACTCACTTGGAATTGGTCTGAAGTCAAATTTGACTTACATGCACCTCTACACAGCTATCAGAAGTTAACTACTGATGTTAGTCACTTCCACCTAAAGCAATGCACCGAGTCTTCCACTCCACCACTTACTAAATGTCCTCACTAATTTTCTATGTAGCATAAGCTTTATTCCTCTTTCACAGTCAGAATCAAACCACGCAGAGCTGCAGTTTTCACTTTGTCAAATGCTACTATTCGCTTTTTTATCAACTTTGGGGTGTAAATCATAACACATGAAAACTGCTTCTTCCTGAAACATTGTCCAAAGTGAACTGCAGTAACTTGGAACCCCCTTTACTGGCTACTGACTTACAAAAATAGGTCATTTATTAAAAGGCGGCACCAAAGGTACTTCTAAAGAACATCAGCTACTTGTCCACGAGAAACTGCTCAAACCAAATTGTCACTTGCTTCTGAGGCAGAGGCAAAACGGCAAAAGAAAGAGTAAGAGAGCGAAGGAAAAAAGAAAAGAGTATGTGCATGTGAGACAGAAAGGTCATACAATGGAAACATGCAACAAGTGGAAATATAAATCACATACATTGAGAGTATCAATCAAGTATGTTAATAGCTTTGTAACTGCTAGTGGAAACAGAGACTTCATTCTTTATACCTTAGTGACCTCTGCAATAACACCTGATACTCTTATCTCCAATTCTAGAACTACCTTGCACTAACAGCTAAACACTAACCTACAGCTAAGAATTCAGAGCAAAAGGCTGCAGTATTTACTACTCACTTAGACTCGTCATAAGGCGTTTTGCAGATGCAGTAAAGCTTTGTGTCCTTCTTTGTTTCCTTTGAGGTAGTAGAAATCATTTTCTTTTTCTTGGACTTGGACACTGATGAATCTTTCTCCTCCTCTCGCTTTCTCTTCTGGGAGGATACTGGCATTGGGACTGTGGTGGAGGAGGAGGAGGTGACGCTGGCTGTGTGGTGCTGTGGTGGCGGTGGTGGCAGTGCTGGTGGTGGTGGTGGTGGTGCAGCGGCGGCGGCAGCGGCTGCAGCAGCGGCGGCGGCTGCAGCAGCAGCAGCTGCCTGGGCTCTTTCTTTTTCTCTCTTAATTTTAGATAAGTCTCTCTTTAGCTCCTCCTGAAGTGTATTAAATAGAGAGGGAGGCACTTCATATGATTATTCCAGGACAGCATCAAAATCTAGACATAAATCCCCATGTTCACCAAAAGAAAATAATTAACGGCACTTAAATACACAGATTTTTAATGTGCGTCACCTACAACTCACACAACAGTAAGGGATGACACCCTTGGCCTACTATGACACACTGGCTGTAATTTATCAGAAGCTGTTTCAGGAAACAAGGTAATTTCAGTCCAGGTGAAAAACAAGAAGCATAAAAAAGGACATGTACCAGTTTCACAGAGATCCGTGCATCTACAGCCACATCCTTCTTTCTGTGTTCCCTTAAACTCTCACTGAGCAAACAGATAAACACAGAAACATCCTCCCCAGCTTACAACCTTTGAGAATAACAGCCCTTACCTGCACTTCAATTTGCAGTTCTTTGTCTAGAAGTGCTCTTTTCTTCAATATTTCAGCTTTCAGCTGCTCTTTATGCTTGAAAAGCAGAGCCGAGAGCTTAGAAGCAGTCTGTTTACTACGCTTCTGTTCCACACTCTCTTCTCGCTTTCGTTTCTTAGCTGCCTGTTTTTCTTCTTTGTCTATCTTATCCAGAATATATTTCATCACTTGGTTGCACACAATCATCCTGGGGAAGAGAGAACAAGGACATTGTGCTGAGCTGCCCATTTATCCCCAGTTGAGAATGCAGAAACATTAAATACTCCAGGCTGCAAGTTAAATCATTACATTTCTCAAGATGTGCAAGGTGAGTTTAGTAACACACATTGCTCCCACTCACATTTAGTTACTAGAACACCACTGGGAAGAACCAAGTCCTTAGTTAGGCTCAAGAGGGCCAGTCCCAATTTCATTTAACTGATCTGTGTACTGATCGTTCCTCCCCTTTCCCTATAAAACTCCTAACGAAGCTTAAGCTTTAGTATGATGAGAGATATCTTCATTCAGTTCAGTTTCCACAAGCATGTTTGAAAGAGCTGGATTTGTTTATTCTGATGGAGGATGAAAGCAAGTCAGAAGCCCATTAACTTCTGAAACACACATTTCTATGCTCCAGTGACCACTACATATTACTAAGCTTTTGTGTTTGGGCATAAGGGCTGACAAATACATTTCATTTTATAGAAATCACTATAAACCAGTTCCAGTTTCTTCACTAATGACAACTCAGCATTTATTTTTCAGCTGTTTGTTGTACACTCAGCTATAAATCTCTTTTCCTGCTCACTTATTCTGCAATTTTCATTTATTTTACATTACAATCAGACAATGAATGCATTTTAGTTCTTCTGAATTTCCTTTTCTGTTCCTGTTCTATGTCAAACCCACTAGAAAACTAAATGCTTCTTGTTGCCAGAGTGACCATGGGAAAGAACTCCCATTGACAAATGAGCTGAAAGCAAACAACAAACCAGCAATGGCTGGGACAAGTAGCTGCTTCAGCTCTGCACTTGGACTCAGACATACTGTCTTTTGATACACATTTGTATTTTGGTGACATATGTAATATACTAGCAAGTAGCACCTACTGATACTGTTGTAATCAGCTGAGCTTGTACTCTGATTTGATGATCAAAATGTTATAGAAAACACTGTTATTTCTCCTACTATCTGACAACACACACACACTTGTGACTAACCAATTGAAGCAACCACATGAGTGAAAAGGAGTCAAAATAACCCCACACACTGCAAATCTGTGCTCAGCAGCTTCAAGTGTTTGTCGAATAGCACTGTCTTCCAACTCCTACATTCCTTCTGCAGAGTGGACAAGAATGGAAATACACGGCTATGATAAAGGACAAACAAAACTCAGGTTCCTTTTTTGCATCAGAACCACTAATTCTCCACTCTGTGCTCCTCAAAGGATGATTTTTATCTTGAATTTAAAACCGGTGACCAGCTCCAAACACATGGAATACACTTAAAAACATATAATTAAAATTGAGGATATAGAGGATTTAATTACTTAAAGAACATTGTTATGAAAGTTACTTCTGAGTGTTACTTTAACTGATTTTAAAATAGCAAAATTCCTTTAAGCTGGGTTTTACAAGCCAGTGTCTTATTATGCCACCATTTAAAGACATTATAAATGTAAAACTGTCACATCTAAAGGTGCACATTCACCTCTGGTTTTCTTCCCTCTCAGCTGGAGTCAGTGTCTTCTTCTGTTTCAAGTGCTCTATGACAGCATTCTGTTTCATAACCACCTGTAGGATGATAGAGAACCCAAAATAAAACATGAAAGCTTTAGCCAGTATTTCATATTGTCACTGGGGGAACCAGGACATTTCTGAGGTTCAGTAAGTGACAAAAGAAAAGTGATTTTCTCAGGGGGGTAGCGCTTGTTTAAAGCCATTACTTGGAAACTGAATTGAAAGCTAACACCACCTCCCCCCCCCAGAGTTGGGTATTCTGTTTATGTCAAGTTTAAACCTAGGGACTAAATGTAAATTGACAGCATTCCTCCAGTGACTGGTTGTTTCATTTAAAAATGGTAAGAACCTATTATATATGTAATTTTTAAGCCCTGCAGCCATCCAACAGCATTACATTTCAGATACCTCTTTGAAACCTCAGTTTTCTACAGCAGGCAATGAAAGCCTTGTACATGTGTTCTGAACATCAGTTGTTCTCTCTACATCCTATCTTTCCTGAACTGAGAATAGATTGTCCCAGCAGCTAGTGGTAGGTTGAATCCAGGTGCCAGAAGACTGCCAACATGGTACAACTGACTTGATGTGCTGAATTAAGCTAGAATACTTAATTAAGTTGCCAAAAGCAATCGTGCACCAACTTTGACAGAATCAAATTAACTGCCTATCAAATGTATTAACATGGTTAACAAGAACAGGCATTTAAAATGAGATTGTTTTTCATTCATTAAGTTTTAATTTCCTTCTGTTAACTTTACCTGTTTCTGGATAATGTCACTTTGATTAGAAGCCTGAAGGGTGTGCTCACGTTTAAATTCTATCTGTTGCTGCTTTTTCTTCTGTTGCTGCTCCCTGAGCTGCTGAACTCTCTGCAGCTGCTCCTGAACACTAGCTGCTTGAACTGTTACCACATTCTGAATCTGGTGAGCCTGTACTGGGCTAGTTTGTTGGATCTGAATAGGTAACTGAAGCTTGATCTGCTGGGGCACACTGCCTTGTTGGGCTTGTATCTGAGCCACAACATGTGACTGAAGCTGAGAGAGAACTTGGACTTGTTGCTGAAGCTGAGGCACTGTAATAAGTTTTGTTGGAGGCTGCTGAAGTTGCAGCTGAGGACGAGTTGGGGATTGCACAGGAACCTGATTTAAACTTTGAGTAGTTGCAAGGGTTGAGACCGAAGTCTGAACCTGAGGTTGTGATTGCTGCAGCTGCGCTTGAATTTGTATGGGAGCATGGGGCTGCATCTGAATCTGTTGTTGGGTTGTAGTCTGCACCTGAGCTGGTTGCTGAGGCTGGACTTGGGACTGGCCTTGTGGAAGGATTGCAGTCTGTGGCTGACTCTGGACTTGCACTGGAGACTGCCCTTGAGCCTGGGTCTGTGCTGGAGACTGAACTGGAGATTTAGACGACTGTGCTTCAGGTGTGACTGGAGAGTCAGCGGATGCTGGAGTCTGAGCTTCAGGCTGGGGCTGAGCTTCAGGCTGAGGTGCCTGTGGCTGGGCCGGCAGCACAGGCTGAGTACTCTGATTTTGCACTTGAGGCTGGGCTTGCTGCTGACTCTGAGGCTGTGGCTGAGCTGGTGGCAGCGCTGATGCTGGCTGTGCCTGTGGAGCTTGCTTCTGCTCCCCTGTAGCTATGATGGATAAAAAACAAGTATTCCATTAATTTCAAATGACACATATGTAGGAGCCTTACTAATTTGAACCTTTTAGAACTACCATAAAGCTCTATGCAGAAATTCAAGCGATTTCTAGGATTATAATACATTTCCAACCATTTACTGTACTAACAGACCATCTCCAACTGCAAAAAAACCTCCCATGCAAGTGGTACTGAAGCTTTTTCTATCATGGAATAGAACAATGGTTACCTGAGGTCGAAGTAGAAACTGTTGTTGTAGTTGTGCTAGCTGTAGTAGCAGCTGCTGGTAGTGGGGTGAAAAGAAATCTCTGAATTGTACCATTTGGCATAGCTGCTTGCATAAGCTGTTGTCCTGGACCAGGTATTACAGTCACACCCTGAGGGATTAACTGTAACTGACCAGTAGTTTGACCTTGTCCCTGAATTACCACAGTTAATCCTTGACTGCCACCCTAGAAGAAGAGTTAATATTGATGTATTAGTGATTAATTCTTAGACAGATTTTTGCTGAAAATCAGAAGAATTAGGGTTTTGAGTTTCAGAATTCAGTACTTCTACCAATGCACTGAAAACAGTTCCTAACCAAGCGCCAGATCTATAACTCACAGGAGTCTGTTTTTCCCTATCCTTGACTCTAAGCTTATTTTTGCCAACAGATCTTCATGATCTGAACAAAGCTGCAAGAACTTTTTCCTTTTCCAGTTCCAGATACTGTAATTTTTCCTCTGAGATTGTAGATAACATGAATGAAAACTAAATTTTCACACAAAGTCAAACAGACAAGCAACAAGCATTACATTCTGAAGGCCATACAAAATAATTACATCCCTTACTGCTACTAATGAAAAGACTTTTTCCCATACTGCTAAACTTCCCTGATGCTAGTTACATTATTGGGGAAAACAACAGGAAGCAGTATTTAAACCTTTAAATATTTAAGCTCCTTTCAGGCTGTAAATATGCTACCAGTCCATCCTAAGGCCAAACCATACACTTACGAGCGGATACACCACACTGCTGAAACCCAAGGGCTTGGTAAGTATTAGCACATTTCCATGCCTAGAGGCTGTAAAACATTTTACCTGTCCTTGTGTTAGCTGTGTGAGCTGGGCCATAGTAAGCTTCACTTGTCCCTGCTGAGGGCGAGTGGGCTGTGGTGTGCTTTGTGGCTGTGTTTGCTGAGGTGGGGTCCCAGAACTTGTGACCGTTTTCTGGCCAGCACTGGAAGAAGCTGTGCTGGTGCTAGAAACTGCTGTTGAGACAGGCTGACCCCTGATTATCTGAGTCACCACTTGCTGTGTCTGACCTGTAAGAGAACCATTTGTGATAAGAAACACGCTTCCAATATTGTAACCATTAGGCACAGCAAACCTCCCATCACAGTAACGCACAATAATCAGACAAGTGAAGCAAACACTGCAGTTTGCACACAGATTTTCTTCACAAACCATTTGTCTGTGTGGTTGATGGAAAAATGCCTGCAAAATGTTTTCTATTTTAATTTAATTCATGCATTTAATGCACAATTATTCTAATATCTTTTCTTTAGTTTTTTTTTTTTTTTAAATGAATGGACTTATGGACTTAAAAAACACCAAAATGAGGGATGTTTGTATGGGGACACATGATACAGAAAGTATGAAGAGACAAACCATGGACTTCACACTGGATATTTAAATATTAAAGTGAACCTACTGGCTGGAAGGATACCTTGTTGCACCACCACAGGTGTTCGAATGATGGTCTTCCCAAGTGTTGACTGCTGCAGTGGTGTCCGTATTACTGTCATACCAGGGCGTAGTGGTGTTCCTTGCACTACCTACATGCATCAAAATGGACATGTGAGACAAGCCACTGGGATATGTCCTCAGGTTTGATGGTGGTTTTGTTTGTT
>JANHGB010044001.1:0-29856 GCA_026283785.1 Coracopsis vasa
ACTCCACTTTTGCTAACCACAGAATTATAGAATGGTTTGGGTTGGAAAGGACCTTCAAAGGTCACCCAGTCCTACCGCCCCGCAGTGAGCAGGGACATCTTAAACTGGATCAGGTTGCTCAGAGCCCCATCCAACCTGACCTTGAATGTTCCTAGGAATAGAGCATCTACAACCTCTCTAAGCCACCTGTTCCAGTGTTTCACCACCCTCATCATAACAAATTCTTCCTTATATCTAGTCTGAACAATCTGATAGATGTTTATCCATACAAAGCAACTCTTAGGTTACTTGTGGAACAGATCGAATGAAAATACCCTGCCTGGGCATGAATTTACTGGGGAAGAAGTGGAGAGAAACAGGAGTGTTAGAGTACCTGAGCCTTCCCTTCTTCCATGAGTAGGTCTCTGTGATGGCACTTGAATGGCTTCTCAGCCTCCCCAGCAGTTCAGAGCTGGATCTCTCTGCAGCACCCCACCACCTGACCATGCAATCACCGTTAATTCTTTGGCTTGGCCACTCATGCCTTGCTTTTAGCAAGGAGACCTCACTTTGACTAATGTACCCGCACAGTAAGTTTGCATCCCTTTTTTGCTCCTGCCCTGCACGTGGATGGAAGATGGAAGAGCCCAGTTCACAGGAACACTGTTGTTCAAGCAAAATAGAACCAGTCATCACTGTTAACTGCTCTGTTACATCTCCTCAGACAAAGCTTTGGCTATAAAAATAGATGCAATAATCCACATGGACAGTTGCAATTGTAAATGGCATTCAAAAAGCAAAAATGGAATTTATAGTTTGACACAGACATATCCCCAATCCGTCAGGATGTGACACATTGGCAACATGTCTGTGCCAAACTATGAATACGTTATTTACTTTTCTTCTGAATGCTATTTACAATTGTAACCTTCACAGTAAATTAGTGTATCTATTTTATATTGGACATTTTCTGAGAGGCTTTGGTACTGTCTGCACTTATTATATCCATGGAATTGATGTAAGTTAGACCGATTTGGGCCACAATAAATCTTCAGGGACTACAGACTGCTTATGTTAGGAGGATTTGCCAGCATAACCCTACCAGCAAAATCCTATCTGGCAGAGGAAAGGCCTATGTTTGGAAAGAGAAATCAAAGGCCATCAACACTGAATAGCTCTCCACTAGATGGAACAATGGTGTTTCTCCTGCCAGGCCATTGACAGGGAGTGATTTACCCAGAAGAGAACTGGGGAGGAGGGGTGGAGCCCAGAAAGTGCTGGATAATGGTGAGACAGTCATAGGGTAACTATTGTTCATCACTTCTCCTGGTGAACTCAATGCCACGGGGGAGAGCTGGGGACTCAGGAGCTGTCTTGGTGTGCGAAAACACATGTGAGCTCACTGACGTGAACCTGCTCTCATTTGGAAGCAGTGTCACCATATGGTGTTCACGTGACTCTACTAGATCTCTTAGTGAGTTCATTCGACTGGGAACAGGGCCGAGCTAGCATATGTCCAGCTTGGAATTTGGACCCTTTTGCACCTGTCTGCATCGATACACCCAAAACCAGTTCAGATGTTTTATGGGAGCTTATTCCACATACAGCTGAGGGACCCAGCCTGCAGAGAGAATAGCTTTGCTGTATTCTCTAAAGCCCATGGGTTTTAAATTTTGTTAAAAGTAATTACATTTGCCAGGCAAGAATTGTTTTTCATAATCTCATGCTGCTGACTGTTTATACTTGTACCAGCTATGTGCAGATCTTTATTATACAAGTTAGACTTACTGAACAACCGCCAGATAGTTCTGCTTTCCTTCTTGAATTTTAATTGCTTACTTGCCCAGCATCTATTTTTAAAATGGAACTGTAAATGGAACAGTAAGTTCCATCACTCACCGTAGAGGCAGAGGGTCAGCCCCTTCCTTACTCCTCCTCCTCTGCTCCCTCCTGCAGGGAACGTGGAGGAATTGGGGCCTGAGATGTCAAGGCATTTAACCATGGGCATAAGCACGTACGTTCAGGAATGCATCTAGATACTTTGTCGGACTGGAAGTAGAGCTCAGTATTTCACAGGGCTGAGAACAAGGTTGTCAGGACATACTGATTTTATATGAGCAGTGTGGTCACCTATAGACTCGCATGCATAAATGTATACATACACATACATGTATACATATATATATACAAACACTTAGAGACACAGAAATGGTTGTATTTGCAGTACAGGTTTAGTAGGAGACTACAGACTCATGCAGTCTCAACTGTGTACTATGATCAGGAATGGAAGTTCTGGATAGTGCATATAGACTCTTCATCTGCTTAGTAGATCTGTGCCTGCACAGAGCTTCAAAGCAGAAGCTTTGAAATACCACTCTCTTTTCCCCTCAGACTCCCCCTACTTGTTGGAAAATGCGTGTTCATTCAAAGGGCTGTTTTGAACACTGAACCCAGGCTGTCATCCACACCTTCATTTTCGAGACCACATGCCGTCAGTTTCTCACATAACTCTACTTCACTTCTGGAAAATAATTTTAGTCTTCATCTGTCTTCTTACGGTCATCATTATTTCAAACACCTACATACTCAGAACATCCATTTTATCTTAATATTAAAGCTTCTTGAATGCAACTGGCTTCTCAACTGCATCCTTTTGCTCATTTTTTAATATTTCCCATTATTTTTAGACTACCGGGAAGGGAGGTGATCGTGTGCAGGAAACTAGCAGGGAGCTGGAAGCCAACATAATTTTCTTCTTGACGTTTTAAATGACACATGCTATTTGAAAAAGGAGACAGACATTCTTAATATTCTCATAAACACAAGCATTTCCTCATGAAGCAGCACCAATTGCTTCTTATTCCTGTCATGCTGCTTTTATAAATTCTCAGAGTACAAAGTGATTGAAAAACTCTAGGTCTCCAGATTGCCAGAGCTAGTGATTTCAAATCACCGTGTTTTCTTTGAACACAGAGTTTCAGAATGATCACATCCTATTTAAAGAAAAATATAAAATAATAAAAAGGAATGTGCGTAAGATGTTTGGATAACATTCTTGTTAAATTGCAGGCTGTCTTCACTCTGGATTTAGCCCCTGATTTAATCAACTGTCCATAATAAATGCAGAAGAAGTCAAACTGCAGCTCAAAAAAGCATCTTGGTGACCAGTTGTTTTGTTTGTTTGTTTAAGTTTTCTAAGATGTTCTTAGCTGGTATTGGGTAGCTCTCTAAACTTGCATACTTCTAAGGGTTGTTTCTAGTCACCTCATCTGACTGTGTTACATCATCTGGGCTACTTTTGCTTCCATTTTCAATTTCCTGCTCCTCAGAGGGCTGCAGGTTGGTAAGGATGTGGTGCTGATATTTCACTGAAAGCTTCTGAATGCTGCAGAGACGGAAAGAGGAACTTCAGCTGATGTGCTGCTGCTGCTGCTGCCCCCATGCAGACGCTGCTGCTTACTTTCTTGCTCAGCAAGAATCCAGCCTGGGAGCCATCAGGGAGAGAAGGCTGAAACCACTGCTCACGGCTGTCTGGAGTAGTGGTAGATCCAAAATCTTGGATAACAGCACCCTGGAAGTGACTGTGACCTTGGTATTGAAACTCAGTCATTTTTGCCTTCACTTCCCAGCCAAGGGAAAGGTTGACATCAGCAGGGGTGGGACCTGGTGTCTAGCACAGAAACTGAAGGTGGTTGCCTGAAGAACAGAACCACCTTTAAAAGCCTCCAGAGAAAGGGAGAGCACAGAAACACAGAATGATTTGAATTGGAAAGGACCTTAAAGATCATCCAGTTCCAAGCCCCCTGCCACAGGCAGGGACACCTTCCACTAGACCAGGTTGCTCAAAGCTCCGTCCAAACTGATCTTGAACATGGCTAGGGATGGGGCAGCCACAGCTTTTCTGGGCAACCTGTTTCAGTGCCTCGTCACCCTCACAGTAAAGAACTTCTTCCTGTCTAATCGAAATCTACCCTGCTTCAGCTTAAAGCCATTGCCCCTTGTCCTATCACTACATGCCCTTGTAAAATGTCCTTCTCCAGCTTTCTTGAAGGTCCCCTTTAGGAAATTAGAGGCCATTATAAGATCAAAAGAAGTCAGATGTAGAAAACTGAAGTGTTTTAAAATAAATGCAGAGGGCTCAAAAGAAGAAAGAGTGGTTATAACCAGATACTACTTGCATCCTTCTGTGTCACTTTTTGCATGCTCCTGTGTGCTCCAATTCTGTTTCTAGCAATTCCCCCCACTTTTCTTACCTAGAAATGCATATAAACCTGTGAACTGCAGCAAAATGCAAGGAGAAATGCTTAGCACATATAAAGAGACTGAAAAAAAGAAGAAAGATGTTTAGGAATCTAAATTCTAACTGTATTTTCCCGATAGGAGTAAGAAGGAAGAAAATGATAACATATTTCTAACAGCACATTATGAGATACCAAAACATAATTTGTCATGTTATTCATTTATTGTAAGAATGCATACAGACAGCTAAACATATTTGTTTTCCTTAAGTATTAAAAGAGGGTGCAAGAGCGACAGGGAAACAGCAGAGTGCAGCTCTTACAGGTCATTATTGTCTATACAAATCAATAAATAACTGCATTGTGCCACTGAATTTTTCAGTCAGTTCATTCCATATGGCCCATCTTTTCTCAGACAAGTCAGTTGCTAAAAACAAGCCATAAATCATCCCCATTCTTTTATTTTAATACTGTAAAGAATATTTGTTTTTATAACCAAATTGATTTAAGACTTAGCGCAGCCACAAAACATTCTAAACAGATGTTTAACTTGAAAGACTCTTGTACACTTTCTTACCCTGTAGTTAGGGAAAACTGGGGTGCATGCAACCTGAAACCTAGAATTTTTAAGCCTGAAGGAAAATGCATTTAGACAACATATATTTTATTACAAATCCGTATTTGTAATAACTGACTTCAGTGAATAGAAAACATGCTTGCTGCACAGCTCTGTAACTGAATTAAAAACCGTGCAACCAGAAAAGTTTTTGCGATACTTAGGATTTATGTGCAGAGGAAATATCACTGTATTAATATGTGGATTTCTGTTTACAGCTATCGATGGCTCAGAGAAGGGAAAGGTTTTATTGACACATATATGAAGAAGCTGATGTGTAGCACAGATCGTGAGCTTTTCGAATTGTTTGTGGATAGCACTTTCTTTGGGAAGTATTAGAAATGTTTCATCCTGAGAGATGCAGCAACAGAGGAGCACTAAAAGCTTCATTCTTTGACCTTGGGCTCAGAGTTATGACAGTATGGCAACCATATTCTCTTTCAGAAAATTGCCTGCTACTTTCCTCTGATGAGTGCATTGACTGGTAAAGTGGACATTGCATGTTCATTAGACTATTTTGGACCTTTTTCAGTAGAGGTATTGCATACAATTAATGGCACAGAGAATGAGAGCTCTGCATGACTCAACAGCTTCCTGTCTGTCCCACCATGAAGTATTCATCTTGATGAGGGGTACAGTACTGAGGAAATAGTTGGCTGTAGGTATTTCACGGATGTGACTTTGTACTTGAAGTATAAGTGCTACAAAGTGTGCAAGTATTATGCACTGTGCTAACAGTAAAAGGTCAAATTAAGGAAAAGGGAGAATTTGGGATATCTTGAACAAAATAAAGTTGAAGTTATTGGAGTAGACTGCCTTCCTCAGGGTTTTTGCAAGAAGACACAACCCAACTTTTAGATCTAAAGGTACTTTGCTCCCTCAGGAAGGGAAGAATTGAGATAGGTAAGTCTTGCCAGCACAATACCTCACAGCAGTTTAATCACTTAAGTGCTGATAGAAATAAAGTTTGGGAACCCTGCAGGTTAGAAGATAGAAAGCAGGTAAAATTTTTGATGGACCCTGTCCTCATGGAGTTTGGTTATTTGTCTTTGCAGGATGCCATGTCACCTCTGTATCAACTGACATTTTAACAGCTATACCCCATTCAACCACCTCAATTCCCTCTGCTGCTAGGTCATCTGGTATCACCTCCCTCTGCTGTCACGCTTGGCCTTTGATTCTCTGTCTTTTCCTTTGCCTTTTCCTTACCTTGGAGACACCTTTGAGAAATCCTGCAGTTTGTCCCAGAGGCTTCCCTTTCCTGGAGATAGGCCAGAAGTTTGGTATTCCTTTAACTCAGCAGGTCAGTATGTTTATGGAACAGACACAAAGTTGTGTTTGTCAGTACAAGGCTCCATGGAGAAGACACAGCCCAAGTGCTGCTTCACTGTTCCTTTGCCATCTTCTTCACTGTGATCTACAGAAGACTTGAGATAGTGTTTGATAAGCCTACTATCAAAAGATGCTCTGCTAAGACACATACTGAAAAATCACACTTTTTTCTGAAGTGATTTTCTTTGTGATCCAAATCCAATGAGTGCATTGTAGGAAACAAATCTTCAGCTATGCAGTGCTCTGCTCTAGCATGTTTCTGTGATAGGGCTTATGGTGTGCTGGCCTATGAAAGCCAGGTATGCAACACGGCAAGAGAAGCAATGGTCAGGTTAGAAAGCTAACACAGAGGAGATGCAGTGCTACAGGAATAGATTTGATTGATTCCAGGGAGTGAAGGGGGATTAAGGTGGACTTTCCCTTTAGATATCAAACACTTCTAGATTTTGTGCATAACTGTAAAACATATTTAATACATTTAATTAAGGAATTACCTTAATTCCTTGGTAGACATATAAGATATTCGAGCCAAATTGTGGCACCTTTTGTAAGGATGGGATAAGTAGCATTAGCAGGTCTCATGCTGAATATCCTGAAATTGTTATATCAAAACCAATGAAGCTTTAGAGTTTTGATGCAACAGGTCAACTGAGCTGGATGGCACTAGACCTTTGCACTTGTTTCTCCAGCTGTGGCCAATATGGCCTTGTCCCTTGTTTTCCCAGATACTCACCACTTGAGCTGGCTGGACTGCTATCCTTCCACAACAGGCAGAACTTTTACCCCCCAGAAATGAAGGAGACACAAACACAAAGGAAACCAGACTGAGATATAGAAGGCTGGGCAAGGGGTCACATTCAGTCATTTTCACCAGTTTGCTAATCCTGATATTCCAGTAAAAAAAGCAAGTCCCCTGAGTGAAAGAAGGAACATTTAGTCTTTCCCTTAGGGAATGCTAAGGGAAATTTTCTGCCTCTTTGGAGCTCTGAAATCAGCATACCAACTTCAGGCACAGAGTGGGTTTTACCATCTCTGAAGCACTGTTGACACGGCAAGTGTTCTCAGGGGAAGGAGGCAGGCTGGTGGTGGAGCAAGAGGATGGGGTGCCATCTCCATTTCTGCTAAGTCTTGTCAGGCTTAAGCTATCTGGTGCACTCTGTCAGAATAAGTCATCAATCTTGTTTCCTTGGCACTTGCTGTCTGTCATCAACCTCTCTTCTGCTGGCCATGCCTGAATGCGTGGGTCTGAATGAGTGTACCATGCCAACAATCCTGTCCAATTTCAGAGCTGGGAAACATGATGGGAGCCTTGCCAAGAGTGCTGTTTGCCTCAAGTGCTCTTGTTGCCCACTTTCAAATCCTTGATCTTTATTTAATGCCGTAATGCCACATCTGCAGCCTTGCACAAGCATTACAGTATCACCAAGCTTATCAGCTTCTGCCATGATACAGGACTGTCTGCATCATCACTTTACCCCACAGGCAGGCATCAGTTGCAATATGATGACCAGAACCAGCTGAAAAAGTTAGATGTATTTGCCAGCGTGTGCTTGTATTGTCCCAGACTGTGGGAGTGCAGCAAGACAAAAACTTGGCTGTACCAAAACATTAAGGTGGAACAGTAACACCTACTCACTTTGACCCTAGGAGCAGTATCACCCTTCACATTTCTCTGCACACACTTCCCATTCTTCCCATAGAACACAGCAGCAACAGGCACTGCGATACCCTGAAGCAAGAGGCATCTGCAGAACAGCAGATCTTTACAAAATAGCTAGCCAGAAGTTGACTGCACTACTGTGATTGCACCTATGGATGGAGCAGGTTTGCATATCCTTCTGAGGCAAGAGATCACCTTGGGCAGCAGGGGGACTCCAGTCCTGGATACTCAGACAGGGGCATAATCAGAGAAGAGTTTGTAGCTAGCTCCCTCTGTCTTTCATAGGAGTCGGAGAACTACATCAGGACTCTTGCCAGAGCCATTGTGAAATGGGAAGCTCATCTACCATTCATCAAGACTCTGCTAGCTTTGCACTGCCTTTCCTCAGGAGTTCTCCTTAGATCTCCTCTATGCATCACTTTATGCAAATGGAGAGTCTTTGCTTGCTTCTGAGTACCCAGATGTGTAGATAATTTTTCCTAGTTTGGGGGTGAGAAGACCAAGGCATCTTTCTTAAGCATTTTGGCATGTATGCCTGGAAATTGAATCCAGTCCCTTTTACAGTTAATCACTGCCTGGCAAAATGCTTTATATAAAAAGTCGGTTGGTGATGCAGAACTTAATATTGCAGTCACAGATTTATACCAGTGGTGAGAAGCACACAATAATGCTATTTTTGCAAACTAGATTGTTAGTTTTGAACTTTCAGAACTTTTGCTGATGCTGTTTTTTGCCTGCAGTCTTGAAAGGCTCATCATGTAGGTTCAAGGACAGAAAGCCACGTGCAGACTCTGCTTTTGTTTTAGGCTTCTAGTGGAAAAAAAGTTTATGCTAAGTGGTTACAGTATTGTAACATGGACTTGTGCTTTTCATGTATTCAAAGCAACTGAAGCAAGGAAATAGATTTCTGACTAAGAGATAAAATTATACAGTGCATCCTATTTCTCTCTTCCTCTCCTACTCTAGCATCATCTGCTAATGCTATCCACATTCTTGTAACATTTGAGGACAGGTACAGCTAGTGAGGGGTAGTGAGCAATGTTGGCTTTAATCTTTGTTCTAGTCTTTGTCTTATAATGCTATTCTGTACAACTCTTGGGAGAAATGTGCTCCCAGAAAATTCACTATAGGTCATTTGAGTAATCTTATTTGAGATTCTCATTTTTTTTACCAACGCTTAGAATGACAAAATGGATTTCCACAGTTCACCAGTGAAGTACGGTACCAGAGTGACCTTTCATCTCTGAAAGCTCAGAAGTGCTGATATATGTATTAACACAGAGGGAATATATGTATATAAATATTGGAGAGAACTCCAATCTGCTAAGCAACTTCTGACCAGCTGTTGAAAGGAGAAAGTGGCACCCCTTGTACCCATCTACCAGTTGTTCCCCAACAGGTACTCCAGCTAGGAAAGGGAGATGCTCCTCATCCCGTTTTCCTCCACAAATAATTGACCAGGGAAAGGAAAACAGCCATGCCTGCCTTCCTTTGCATTGCTTTTCCTGAGAAATCATCATCTGTGATGGAGAGACAGATGTTGCAGGCACATAACTATCAAAACCTCAAACACAGAAGAAGGAATGCTCTACAGATCTGAAAAGAGCAATTCATGATTATGTCATTTCATGTCATGCTTATTTTGCTCAGCCGTGAATGTCGGTGAAGAGACAGTTTCATTCCACACCTGAACTTCCTCTGCTGCAGACAAAAGTGTGCAACTGCCTTCTAAGATCCTGGACCATAATATGTATCACTTATTTCTGCTTGCAGATGGTTCTTACAATTCATCATCTTCCTTCTTTCCTGGGTGACCACAGATAAGAAGGAATAAAGCAGTGAAAGCTTGGAGAAGAGTAAGGGAAGATGGTTTGGGAAGAAGGCAATCAAAGCTGTTTAGAAGACAAGTGATCAGAGCCATTTTCTTTAAGGCCATCCTATATCACTGTATCCTCTGTGAATGAGCCCTTTCACTCAGTACAGGTGAGGTGTGGAGTCTAATGAGATTATCCTCTCCAGGTCACATCCCTGCACTGAGACATTACCAGTTGTATGCAGACCACAGGCAGATGACAGACTGATGTTGAACTGAAGAATGAAGAGTTCCAGTGAGATTCCAGAAATTCCTTTGGTATCCTATTCAAGTGCTTCAATAGCCTATTAAATACTTTACCAGTATTATTATTTTATGCAAAGCAAGTTAATTTATTCTTGTCCTTTTCCCAGCCGAGGCTAGTAATGAGTAATCACCATTCCATCCTAACATGTAGGATTTAATAAGTTTCTTCTAAAAAAGAGAGGACAGCAGAAAAAAGCCAGTCTCCTCCTGTCTTTTGCCAGACATCATTATTTCTAAAACTCTGATCACTCTTGTTGCACTACTTGGGTTCACTTTTGCGGGTCTTTTTTACATGCAGTATTGTGTTTAGAACTAGGCACTGCTTTAGTTCACTAGCAGTCTCTTAGCTTTTATAAAGCGCTATAAAGTTATCCAGTGGATACTTTGCAGACTTCCAAAACATCCCTTTCTGCTACACTCAAATCCTTGGAGAGAAGGCAAAGTACATGATTGTCCCAAGCCAGAACTCAACTTTGCATGTCATTTTCCTCACTTCAAAGAATTCAGAATAACCTAACCATGACTTTTTCTCCCATAAAAAGACTCTTCAGGGTAAGATATATCATCCTCCTTTGAATTAGACAGCCCCAATCTGCTCACTGCTCTGTGTTAATTCCTGTTGATTCATTATATCTGGGGCTAGTACACCAAAGAGTGACAAGATTAATTAAAACAGCCTGGCAAAGCTGTCTAGGGTAGGGGAACTGCACTGGAATATCCTGAGCCATATTTCAGTGAAGAGCTCTGTAGATTGTGTAAGCCATCATGGTCAGGAAATTTTCTTGCCTTGAGAGTGCCAGCCTTGTGCAATAGCAATCCCCATAGCTTTAAGGATGACAAGTCCCAGCAGGAAGAAAAAATGAAGCAATGGTGATTTCTGGTGGTGTTCTGTAGCAATTTGGAAGTTTTCCACCTTCAGTAGACTTCATTTCCCAGTATGCAGAAAGACTGTGGCTGGAACTGGCACTTCTCACTGCTGTCATCTGGCAATCTTACCTCCACTAAGGATGTCTGGGAGAGCGGAAGCAGGAAAGGGACCATTCACTGTACATTGCAAAAGGTGGACCTTTAAGGCTTCTAATGTATTCTCATCCCCTGTCTTCAAACTGTAGCTACACCATGAGATCTGTCTGTGGGCAGACTGCACAGATAGCATTAACCAGCTATTGAAACCTGCAGACTTCTACCAGCATCTCTAAGAGTGTCGTGCTCCTCAGCTGACTTAACTTCTTAGGTGTTTTGGTGGTTTTCCTCTACAGCATCTTTCCTAACCTCTTCACAAATGCTTGTGTCATGTAGAAACTGATGTCTTAAGTAGCAAACAGCTCTTTCCCTTTCCAATAGACAACTTCTCTCTTGTGATTGTTTCTGGAGTAAGATGGACAGATGGCTCCGATCTTTGCTTAGGAAAAGGAGTGGACTGTTCCTCTGTCAGTTCCAGTGTAGGTCTCCTCCCATTGCAGTGAGACCAAAACATGAGGAATGATCTGAAGTAGTCCCTCTGGCATGCCAGCTAGAATCTTGTCACTTCTGAGTCACCACTGGGGCTTTGACTACTCTCTTCACATGCCTCTTATCCACTAGTCCTACCCTGACAGACAGTGTGGGAAGAATGTAAGCGGTGTCATTCCAGAAGTCATCCCCCGCTCTCAAAGGAGAGGCTTTGAGGCACAACTGTGTGGCTGTTCACTGGGTTTCCTTAGTCCCACTCTTCAGGCTTGTCTCCCAGGGCAGAGATTTTTCCTGCTATGCAGGAAGAACAAGGCATCTGCCACAAGCCGTTTGTCAGCAGAACTTTTATGCACCAAATATTTCCTTATTTACAGCTTTTTTTGTCAATCCAAATACAACCAATGCTTTTCAGACTATTAAAATATTCAGTAATAGTCAGCAGCAGCACTGAAATTCCCAGGAATGTTTCTTTTGGAAAAATAGAGGCGATAGCAAAGGTATTTTTCTGCTCATTTTGCTTTTTCCACTACTTTCTTTTACTAGCAATTGGAAGGAGTTTCTTTTGTCAAAATGATTATAACCCTAGAAAGGCAAAGCTTTTATCTGCTTTAAGAAGGTGAAAGAGTGCAGAAATAAAACCCCAAACAATCTGGATATCTGTGTTTACAAACGTGACTTGCCGAATGGAATAACTATACCTGGCACCTGATATATTGATTACACATTTTGATATGATGCATTAATTTCTTAATACACTGACTTAGAGTGGCTTACAAGTTTCACTAATGTGTTCAGTTTCTGCATCAGTTCTTTATTCTTTTCCAGTGTTGCATTTGAGTTAAAGACAAATATTTTTAAAGCACAAATGAATCATTATTGACATCACATCATTCACTGATTTTGATCATATCTAATGGCCATTCATACATGTTCTGTGGACTTAGTGCTGAAGTTAGCTTCTCTAGCTTTTAAATTCAGTGTTTCTTTGGCTATATTTATATAATACAAAGCATCTCATATGGCAAAGGAATGAAGACATATATGAAAAAGGGGGGATCTTATCAATGCATATAAATACCTCAAGTGAGGGTGCAAAGAACAGCCAGCCTCTTTTCAGTAGTGCCCAGGGATGGGACAAGAAGCAATGGGCACAACCTGAAACACAGGAGGCCCCATCTGAACACCTGAAGCTGAACCCGCTTTGAAAACATCTGAAAAAGGAAACACTTTTTTACTGTAAGGGTGACAGAGCACTGGCACATGTTGTTCAGGGGTGTTG
Organism: Coracopsis vasa; assembly: GCA_026283785.1. Taxonomy (NCBI): domain Eukaryota; kingdom Metazoa; phylum Chordata; class Aves; order Psittaciformes; family Psittacidae; genus Coracopsis; species Coracopsis vasa. The sequence goes on from JANHGB010044001.1 coordinate 12,676, forward strand.
TGGAGTTGTCATCCTTGGAGATATTTGGAAGCCACCTAGACATGGTCCTGACCAACCAGGTCTAGGTGACCCTACTTGAACAAGGGGATTGGCCCAGATGACCTCCAGAGGTCCCTTCCCACCTCAACCCTTCTGTGATCTCTTGTGATCTATGATTCTGCGGAAAAGACATGATAAAAATTCTTTTAAAATTAGACTGATTTTAATTAAAATTACACTCACTCTAAAATAATATTTGACATAAGTAAAATATTTTGTCATTACAATAGATTTTTTGCAGAATCATATTTTAAAAGCGTCTTTTTATTTCCATTAACTATAGCTTGGTATCCCCTTGTTTTGCTAAGGAACAATGAGGTACTAATTAACTTCCTTTCAAAATACAGAATTTCTACCATTTTCTACCCATGTTGTCTGGCTCTTCCTCAGCCATCCAGAACTATGCTGCACGAGAGCCCTTTGATGAGTCAGCCTGCTTATTTTTTCTGTCCAAGTCAAAAGTCAATTACGCCTGGCTTTCTTAGTAGTCAGAAGGAATGAAGATAAAGAGAGAAAGATATGTAGGCTATTCCTGTGACAAGTGCGTCAGCCTTTCCCTTAGTATGTTTCTCCTGTGGTTTTCGTGGTATCCAATATGATACACATCATTCTCATTGCTGAGTGCATTCATTACATCTGATGCCTGATGTCTCTCTTGTTTACTTTGTTTTGTTAGTTGCACCATTGACACACTCCATAAACCTAAAAGCAAGGAATTTATCATGAAAACATAGGTATTATCAACAGTAATTACCAACAGTAACGCTGTGTACAGTGGTCAAAGAGTGAAATATCCTCAGTGGTTTTCTTTGCAAGAGCTTTGCTATGTATCAAAAACAGTGGAGAAGAGAGTGGAGCCCGGTGGTATTCCAGAAATGAATCTTTCACAATCCTTCCTCCAGGAATCAACCCAAGTCCACAGGACAAAGCCCTTCAACTGTGGCTGTAGATTTGATACCTATGTGGATCTGACAAACCTCTCAGGTGCAGGAATTGCTATCAGGCCTCTGGGACAGATATCCTCTGCAAAAAGTGGGGTAAAGGAATAAAGTCCAGGGACAGTCATTTTGGGACAGTATATGGGGGATGCCAGTGGAGCAGTGAAGCTAACGGTGATATCTGGTAGAAGAGAGAATTGGGACAATCCTGTGAAGTATGCTGTTTACATAGGGTTTGAAGATCCTGACTCCAGTTTTCTTGTGGAATGGGAAGTGCGTCCTGCTTAGACAATTGGTACGTTCTCTGGGTGAAGGTACTGATTTATGGCAAGAGAAGGAAGGCAGAGCAGAACTGGTTTAGACCTGCTTTTAGTGGTCACGGCTGTAACATTTCTAGGACAGAGCTGATCTGTCATTAGCATTAAACAATAGAGCATGGAGCTCAGATTCACAGATCCTGAGGGACTTCTGACTGTTTTCACAGACTATGTTTCCCACAGCTGTGGGTCTCAGGAAAGTTTATCATTTTGAGCACAGTGTCAGACACACACCACGTCTGGATAGTGATGAGGGCCTGCATATGGACAAGTAAGCTTCCTGGACAGCAAGGGACTTGGGAGCAGGACAGAGATACCTAAGGAGTTCTCCTGGTGTCAGCAGAGGCCCAATGGGACTGACACTGATCCAGAGGTAATGGGTTCTGTCTAAACAGACCTGACTGCTGCTGGGCATTTGCACCACATACACTGACCACTGTGTTTCAGCGGTAGAGCATTTTTCTGAAGCTACTAAATGTCATGAGTCAAACGCTGACACAGGTTCTCTGCACATGCACCTTCCTTATGGCCTCTACCAATTGCTGCATTGCCCATAGTTCCATTACCCTGCTATCGTGGTAATCCCAAAGCAATTCATGTTCAGGGGGTGCTGCATGCTGTCTGCCTGGTTAAGCAGTGAGCTAATAAGCCTTCCTGGATTTCAGATTGCTAGGTGTTGGTGTAAGATAGATGCTCAGAAAGCACTGGAACTTTGCCAAAGGTAACAAGCCCAGATAGACTCAAGCTTATAGATGTTCATCGGATTACTTTTGAAGAATAGGCTGAGAAAGTTGGGGCTGTTCAGCCTGGAGAAGAGAAGGCTGCGCGAAGACCTCATAACAGCCTTCCAGTATCTGAAGGACGCCTACAAGGATGCTGAGGAGGGACTTTTCATTAGGGACTGTAGTGACAGGAAAAGGGGTAATGGGGTCAAACTTAAAAAAGGGAAGTTTAGATTGGATATAAGGAAGAAATTCTTTACTGTAAGGGTGGTGAGGCACTGGAATGGGTTGCCCAGGGCAGCTGTGAATGCTCCATCCCTGGCAGTGTTCAAGGCCAGGTTGGACAGAGCCTTGGGTGACATGATTTAGTGTGAGGTGTCCCTGTCCATGGCAGGGGGGTTGGAACTTGATGATCTTAACGTCCTTTCCAACCCTAACTATTCTATGATTCTACGATTCTACTTAACATAGCCCAGAAACAGCCTGGCTATTCTGCTGACAAGGGTAGAGCAAAACTGGTGAAACATGGTAACTTTACTGGCTAGCAGGAGTGCTCCAGACTTACCCAGACAGGCAGTGGTCTTTAGTTACTTGTTTACATTCTATTTCTTCAGTAATACAATAAATATCAATAAATATCAAGTAACACTTCTGTAACTTGAGATAGAGATCTGTCACATTCTTCAACTTTGGCACAAATATGCTTTATTTATAAAAAAGAAAATGGGGGGAAGAGGGGAAATTGAAACCAGAAAATTTTTGTAGATGGTTCTTCTGTTAGAGTGAAGGAAACTGAGAGTATCTGTAGAGGTTACCTCATTGTAGTTTGCACAAGTTCCTGGATAGCAAAAGTACACAGGTTCCTCTTTTCTGTCCATTGCAGTCTTCTGATTTTCCCAAAGTGACTAGAAGCAGAGAACAGTTTATTGTTCGTTTAGTTTACTGTACAATACGTGTCTTACTATTTCCTTTTTGAATAGTCTCACTCACGTTTAGAAATTTCCGTGTAATTTTTGTATATTACAAATACACTGGCAAGTGAAAACATATTTCTGTGTTTAGCTTATGTCCTCTGTGGGTTTTGCCATGCCATTTCTAATGAGATCCTCTTGGCCAAAGGATGCAAAGGGTGGTCACTTGTGGTGGCCACCTGCAAGCAGGGGGACAAGTCCCTCTCAAATCTCCTCCCTCCAGCAGAAAGGCCATGTGGGCAGCTGACTGGAGTGGGGTGCACATCAATTGATGTATTTAGTGATACAGGGCCAAGCAAAACATGCCTGTGAGGCTTTGATGCTTGAGATGAAGGAGCCCATGGACATCTTTCTTTTGCTTATAGAGACTATATGTGAAGCAGGTTCACCATTCATTTATCTCCTAAGAAAACAGACTTGTGGTGCCCTTGGATCTGTAGTGTCCCAAAAGAGTCAGGAAGGATGTAGAAGCAGAAAGGGGAGTGGGCTACAGTGGCTGGGGCAGGTGGTGGTGGCTGCTCCACCAGCCAGTGCTGAGGCCACTGCCAGGAATGAGAACACTGCTGGAGCCTAAATACTAGGTCCCAGCACACCAGTACACATTCAGACCAGAATGATAAGCTGGAAGTGGGGTGCAGCTACTAACTGGGACAGGATAGTTATATTACCAACTGCATAGTGCTGAGCATCAAGATGGGGTCAGGATGATTGCTGGCTGTGCATGGCTGTTTCTACTATTAGTTAAGCAGGTTTTCCAAGTTTATATGTTCCTGTATTTTTTTCTCTTCCCTGGCCTCTCTTCTTGGGTCAGAAAATGTGTATGTCTAGAGCCCTTTTGTTTAGCTCTCATCTTGGGAGTGGGAAAAAGTTACTCATGGCTGAGCTCTCAGAGTATAATTTCATTTCCTGGGTCTCTGAACAGTGATTTAAGCTGGTGTCACTTAGAATATTCATGGCAAGAGCACCTAGAAGTTGAATAGGTAGAAACAATACGACAAGGTACAGGTATGCTTTCTTTGAAGACCAAAACCAACTGTGATTGGTACCAAGAAATGAGAACTTCAGGGTTTTTGTGTGTATTTTAGTGTTATCTGTACTGATCAGCCTCCTCAGTCTTTGGTTGTCTTTGTTTTCATTTTCGCATGATCACAATGATGGCGCTTTTAGACTGAGGTATTTCAGGCACTATGTCTTACGCAATTTGCTCTTAAACAGCTGAGACATGGGTGCCTATCTGTCTATGACAAGGATTAGTTTATTGCTTATTTAATAGAGATCTTGAAAACTTGTTTATAAGTGTTTACATACAATTTTTTCAACAATTCGGATTGCCTAAGGCTACAGCATGCTCCCCCTGCTTATGAGCAGTGTGTAACCCCCATGTGGCCTCAGGCAAATGGAGTGGTTAAAAGATTTATGCACTGCGTGGATAAACAAAATCTGGAAGAACTTCCCTGAGGCTTTGCCTGGATTGGCAAAATGGTGTGATTTTAAAAATGATAGTTAGTACCTGGTATTTCCGATATACGTTGGCTTGATGAGGAGAAACCTGTATGAGAGAACCAGGGGTTTTAAAGAAACCCCACTTAGGTACAGCATATGTTCACAGCTTGCCCTCTCTACTAACTTCTTATAAGACAGCAACTACTATCAACCAACTGAATTATAACCATTTTCCTAGTGCAGGCATAACCTAAGAAAACAAATAGCCTGAAGACTTTCAAGAATTTCCCCGACCAGGCAATGCAATGAGCACAGCAGGCTGAAATGGAGATATGGGGAATTTCTCTTTCCGGTGGAGGAAAGAAAGAGGAGGCTGACAAAATCTCCTGTGGGTATGGAACATGCCTTGACTCTTACCGAGGATTTCCTGGTATCAATGGGAAAACTTCCACAGGCTGAAAAATGTGAGGATTTCAACTGCAACATGCTTCCCTTGTTCTGGATTTGTGTTAAACCTGCAAAAGCCTAGAATGTAGGCTGGTGGGGGAGTAGCCAAAGGATTTGGAAAGCCTTGCTCACTCTCACTTGGCTTATAAGCCAAGTACAATGGGCTATATATAGGCTGTATGTGATGCTGATTTCTCCAGGAAAGTGATTGATTTTCTTTCAGTATAAACCAGTCCCCCACTGGCTTAGGCCGAAACGAAATAAAGATGTTGGCTTGACTTCTAACACCCGCAAGGAAATTAATTTTAAACAAGTACCGTCCGCTACACCAGGCCAGCGCTCCTCGGGACCTCAGGCCACCATGGAAACTCACAGGCGCCGGCCATCTTCCCCGCACCTCAGCCGCAAGCCCCCGGCCCCTGAGGGGACAGTGGCTTGATCCCCAGGGGATCAACACCTCCGACCCCACCCCACCATCCCGTCTCCGCTTTGAAGCCACCCGTCGTGGACAGCTCGGTGCCGGAGTGGTCCGGGGGGCTTCCCCAGCTCCCGGCGGCGGGTCTGGGAGGCGGGTGCAGCAGGCCGCTCGCACTGGGGTTTCCGCTGGGGACTTGCAGTCTCCCCGCTCTTCCCGGAGACCGGAGAGCTCGGGGACCCTCCTGCTCCTCAGGGAGGAGCCTCCTTCTCCCTGGGAAAGCGGCTGCTGGCCGAGAAGAGCCCCGACATCGGCTGCCCCGGCGGCCCTGGCCGGCGGCTCGCTGCTGCCGCCCGCTGGAGGGATCGGGCGGGGCTCAGGGCGGCCCGGGTTGTCCCGTTGTCCTGCATGTCCCCCGGGGCCCGGGTTTCGCCCTCTGCCACCCGCTGCCTCTGAACGAGTCCCTAACTGAGTTAAGCACCGCCGAGAAGGGCAGCTGGTCTCGAAGCGAGAAGCAGCCCTAGTCACCAGCTGTAGTCGCCTGTGGTGGTTCTTCTCCCAACAGCTGACCACCCGTTACTGTTTGTACTGCTAAATCTCAGGCTTACCCTGCTAGAGCACTTTTCTTCTCCATTAAAACACCCTTCTGCACCTTTGGTACTCCTAAGGGGAATTCTTATGCACTCAGATCATGCCTCTTTGCCAAATTCTTATTTATAGGCCAAAGACTGCTCCCATTAAGATGGCTGGTACAAGAAATCCTCTCTTACTCATCACTTTACGGCTCATATCAACACTCTTACCTATTCAGTTTTAACATGTAAAAGCGTAGGTGTAAGTGTAAGGTGTAAAGCGTAGGCGTGAGGTCCAACTGTGTTTTGCTGTTGGATTCCCCTGGGCTGCTTGGAGAGGTATCACTTTCATCTCTTGCCACCATTCCTATGTCACTTTAATCCTCTTTGCAGGTGCATGCCCTCAGGAGCCCATGCCCTGGTAATCCAGAAGCACCACTGCTGAGGGTGACTGCTCCTCCCTTTAGGCCTCCTTGCTTCAGTTCCAAATACAGAGATTTGTGTTTGCATTGAGGTGCTTTTGTGAACTGTCCCATCCCATAGAAAAAGCCAGGCCATGTCATATCTCTGCCTTATCACTACCCTTTTGGCACACTTGGTGCTAACTGTAAATGAGAGTGATGACTTGCACATTTCCTTCCAGATTATTCCTGCTACCTATGCCTGTGTAACTTCTCTAGAGAAAGCTTTGAGCAACAACTACTTCTCAAGCACTTTTATGCCTGTCAGTTAAGCAGGTTTTAGGTCATTGAATTTGGACTGTTTCATTTTCATAAATCATGTTAGACTGAAGTGTTTATTGATGTGCATGTGCTTTTTATCAGTGAGTTACCTCTTTTACGATAATTCTTGTTATTTCTGGTCAGGAATCATCTGTGATAAAAGTGAAGTTGCAGACAGGAGCCTTCAGGTGCACATCTTCCACTGTCCTGTGGTCTCATTCTGGAAGTCTTCAGGAAGATTAAATGATTTCAGGAGCATCCTGCTGGTCAAAAGCAACCATCTAGCACAAAGGCTTTTTTAACTTGGTAGAACTATTCTTTCCTGCTGAAAATGAGTTAGCAAAGAAAAGAAGCAACCTTATTTTGAAGTGAAAAGTGGCTGCTTGAAAATTATAAAAGTGAAGTTCCATCTCTACTTTTATATGTAATTATGCTACCTTTTCTTTTTTTCTTTCAGATGTCATGGAAGTTATTTGTTAACTTCTGATCAAATGCACTGGAAGAAATTAACTGATATTTTTCTATAACAATTAAAAAGCAACCTTATGTTGATGTAAGGGAAACCAACTGAATGAGCTATTCTAACCCTTATCTGATTTGAAGCCTTCTTAAGATCTATGAGCTTCTAACTCAATGTTCTACATGGAGAAATAGGGCAGCAAGCTAAAACAGCAGAAATTGGCTTCAGAACAAATAAAGGAAGGTATTTCTTTATGCTACATATATCTCAGCTGTGGAACATATTTACTGATAGCTTACATAGGTTCAGAAAGATCTTGGACAGATTTATGCAAGAAAAATCCATTGAAGGACATTATATGCAAAGATTCTACAAAGAATCTGAACCAGTATCATTAAGATACTCTTAACAGGATCCCAATTATTTTTATTGCCCATCAGTGCCTGACAGAGGCTGTACAGAAGCAAACTACTAGTGCTTAACTCAGGTTCAAACCTTACTTACTCAATAGACCTACAGGATGAACACTTCAGAGGAACCTATGACTGCAGCAGCATTAATCAATCAGAATATAAAGCTCTGTGGAGAATATGTACAACGGGTCTCACAAATAGCACTTTCTCTCACAAAATTTGACAGCACAACTGGAAAGGTTTCTCTGTTATGTGCAGTTGAGTGGAGTTTAGTTTGAAAGACAGAAATAGCACAGTTGTGTGCAAATTATATGACACTATCTGAAAACAACTGAAAGAATGGAGGCTAAAAATCTCATCTAATTAATGCATAACAACAGTTGATGATTTATTGACTTTTCTGTGAACACACAGCTCCTATTAACAATATTTAGATACATTTTCTCAGAAATTATTAGTTATTCATGTTTAGTAATTGATGATTAAACATTTTAAAAGAGACAAGGCACTAAAATGTACAGTTAGTCATCCTTATTACAGATGCTGTGAGTTTCAGACATACAGTAGATTCCCCTCACTTTGACAATTATTGAATCTCTTCCTCCAGTGGTACTTTTGGTTGCATTTCGCACATCTCCATTAGGAAGTATACATTTTAGGACCATACTTTTGTCTCCTTTTACTCAGTGTTTCTGTAGGAAAACCAAAGAATTTGCTATGAAAATTAGCTACACGGTAAAGATAATGAAAACCCCATTCATCACATTACTAAGGACTTGGACAAACTGTGAACTCCTTAGAGAGTCAAACTATAGTGAGGGCATTATTTATTGATTAAAAACAACAGTAACAAAAAAAAAAAAGCCTGTTTAAAGGTGCAGTTCCAGAAGCTACTTGTGTGTGAGGCAGAACCAGCTTTGGTGGTGGTTGAGGCACTAAAATACTAATCCAACACTTTACAACAGGTGAGATGACTGAGGCTGATGCCATGCTAGGAAAATCAGAGAAGCCTAGAGGCTACCATTTTGCTAAAAAGGGGACCTTAAATAATGTACAGTTTTTAGTGCAATTACCCAGAAACTGTTGCTAATAAAAGGCAAAGACTAAGAGAGATAACATCTAAATACTCCAATAAAATATTCAGTATCAGAAGGAGCGTGTACATTTTCAAGTATCTTATGATAAGTAGCTCAGTACTGAATTGCTAGTTCCATTTTAGATGCTGACTAGAAGCACAAACACAGCACCATGTAAATTTATATATTGTTGAAATACAACAGAATCTAATGCCACATAACAGGTACAACACGGTGTAAAGAAAGAATGGATTCCTAATCATTTGACTATTTATACAAAAATGGCAAAGAGGGGTGCCTAGCTCGAAGTGTCTCCTTGAGATTCTCAAGCTCTTGTGCTGGCAATATTTTAGAGGTCCAATTTTCAGTGCCTCTGTGTTTAGGCTGCAGTGATCCTGAGCCCCTTGAACACACATGGAAAGATTACCACTTTCAGGAGTTTTGAGAGGATCCTTGCAGTCTCCTTGACCAAAGGAATTCAGGTGCAATTCCAGTACGGGCAGAATATACATGCAAAATGAAGGAAGATGCCGCTGTATAAGAATAAGTGATAATAGAGAGGGAACCTCACAGAACAATCTCAATTAATACCCGGGGTCATTACCAAATTTAAGTGGAAGTCACTTTTTCCCATTGGAAAGATAAGACTTTTAAAAACCTGGCCAGTGAGACTTCTCAAAACATGGCCAACATGATGTGCCATTAAAAGATGGTTGTACCAGCAGAGATGGCAATAACACATTTGGAAACAAATTATATCTTTAAGTGTTTTTTGCTTCTTGGGTATTGTAAAAATATTTCCGTTAAATTGCACGAATTTTTGGCAACGAAAGTTTCTTACTCACTTAGCAATATGAGTCACTCAAAAATCACAGGCAGAAAAAATGTTAAAGAAAACCATTATGTGATTGCTCTTGATGAGCAAAATCTAATTTTTTTCCCTCCTAGTTGCATAGGTTGGAAATACCAAAGATGCCCAAGGAAAGTGTGGCTCCAGTACTCCCTGGAAATTGGTGGGATCGGAAAGCGTAACCAACGTGCCTTGTTAAAAATCCCATCCATGGTTTCTAGAGCCCATTTTGCCCCAAAGTCTTGACTTGCCACGACCCCTGCTGAAGACAGTGGGTCAGTACCTCTGAAAAACAGGCCCTGTAACTACACTTGTGCTGCTGGATGCTAGTAGGTGGTAAAACAGACTGTACATCTTGTGTCTGGAAGTTCAGAAACACAACCACAAAAAGAAAGGTATGATTAGGGCTATGCTTTCTAGTTCTTTGGAAAGTAGAATAGAATGGAATAACTCTGTATTTGCATTTATGGATTACCAGAACTTTTTCTGGTTCCAATCTAAAATGTCAGGACATCTGCCTCTTGAGAAGCAGAGGATCGGATTTCTCATTATTTAAACTTCAGATTCTTCAGGAAAAAAAAAGGTGGAAAGTATAAATAAACACAAAAGCCCACATATGGCTGAAAATACAAAATATTAGAAAAAAATGTTATATTATTAGTTTGGTTGAATTTATGTATATATCTAACTGGGGATGGATTAACATAGTTAGCTTTACTTTTTTAATTAAGAATGTGAACTCATTTGATGGAAGTAGCAAAGATTTTATGAGAAAGAAAGGTGAGAGCATGCCTGTGTGATATGTCAACAGCACCAGTTAACCAAATCCTAACCAAGAACTGAGTCTGTCAGGCTTAACCTATGTTAATTTATTGCTCTTGGTAGCTCAGCACTGACACGCATAATTTTAACCTGGTCCATAATTTGGAAGATTTTAATATATAACAATTTAGAAAAATCAATTTCTTACCCCCAAAGTCATTTTTATAGGTTTCCAAAGTACTCCACTGCTGTTACTGTGTCCGTACTTGCGTTTTAAGTCATGACAGGATGTGTGCTTGAGTTTGATGTGCGATAGGGCTTGAGCCACCTCTATCTGTGCTGTGTGTAACGAAAGGGCTTAGGTTTAAGCCAGTGTTTTCCCGTGCATGATTTTCCCAGGCTGGCACCCTGACAGTGCACTCGTGCTGGATTTACAGAAGTAGTGTTGGTAGCTGTGGTATTTGGAGCAGAATGAGAACAGAGACTGACACTTATCTCTCAAGCCCGTGGCAACATTTCAGTGGGGTTGTGGAAGTATAAACTGGAAGCAAGCAATAAACGTATCAGTTTGCAAGAGGAGTAAAAGCAAGATTTACCCCAGAAGACAATGTTGTAATTGGTTAAGACTATTGCAGTCGTTCATAAATTATACCTCTAAATTTGTCACCTTATCAGTATGACAAGGCACCTCAGTGACATAGTTAGCAATGATGGTTGTTCCCGCTGGCCAAAGCCCCTCATTTTTTATTCAAATTCATCCACCACCACTGATTTCAGAATTGGAAAAGTTGCAACGAGTCAGTGCTAGACAACTTGAGAAGGTGAGACCCTCACCAGGCTCCAATTGGCATCACCACACGGCTCAGTGCATCCAAGTAGGAATATTACATTCAAGAGAAACAGGACAGAATCAGTATGGGAAGTCTTCTTCAAATGCTATCAGCCACCAACAGAGTGCAAGATAAAGTCCAGTCTAGCCTCAAAACATTCATGCAAGCCAGTAACTGAAAGCAAAACAAGTGCATTTTGGAAACTAATGATGCTTTATTTGGCAAGGACTTCTCATTACACTTCATTTTAGATGGAAACTTGGAGGTAAGGCAATATTTGGATTGGACATTATTATTTCTTAAGCAGAGGCTGAACCTCTCTTATTAGGTCAGCACTGATAACTCCCAGCCTGCCAAATTCCCTGCTACGGTTTAAATACCAAATCCATCACATCACCTCCCTAATTTGGACTTTTCAGAGTCTCAGTATGTGAGAGCATTTAAAAGATCTATTTCAAATAAATAGTATTTAACATGTGTGTATCAATTCCAACTTCTTACAGTCCATAGGCTTGGTATCCAAAAGCTGTAGAGCCACACAGCTCAATGGGTTGAAGGACAATTCTGTGGCAACACATAGGTGTCTAACAGAACAAAACAAATTTTAGCAAAGCTTTAGTGAGAGTAACAGGTCAAAACTTCAAAATTCCACAATTAAACAGGAACAGGAGCTTTCTTCCCTGCATTATCCTGTAATACAGAATGTGTGACAGGAATTTATATGGGTGATTCAGCTGGTCCATTTGTGGCTTAGCACACAATTTCAGGGCATAATTCTACGAAAAGGGAAGGAATTTGTATGTGACTAAATAATAGAGCTTGAGCAGCTTATAAGTTACCTTGTTAGTGCCATATAAATAACGAATTAGTACTAAATTGGTGTATAATGCTAGTTCCAGATTCAGGGCTGTCCAAAACCAGCCTCTTATATCTGAGAAGAAATATCTGAAGACTTGTGGAGCACAATCAATCTCAAGTTGTGCTATATACAAACCTAATTCTACTCTCTTGCCAAACAAATTTGATTAATGAGGTGCTCTAACATTTTTTCAGAAATTGAATCACACAACTATTCTGCAGCTGGACTAACAAAAGGAAAACAATCTCAATCAATATTAAAAAAGCCCCATAACCCACATAAATTAAATAGGGACAATCTAAAAATCTATCCTGCTTTATTTCTGTTACTTTAGAGTTATTTCCCTAGATTTAAATACATATAGATACATGTAGTGTAGCTTTTTATCTAGTCAGCTCTTCATCAGGAAGGCAACAGATTGTTTCTAGCTATTTTGGCTGCTTATTTATTTATTTATTTTCCCTGTTGTTTTTGTCTTGCGGCTGTTTTGACATATTGGGAAATACGGACTAGGATGAATTAGAAAATTGAGCAAAAATACTTTTTGACACTCACTGCTAAAGAGGTTGACCATCCAGTTAGATATATCCACATGCCCTCATGAATGTAACAGTTTTATACTCCCAGACACGAGGTGGAAAACCTTTTCTTTTTCCTTGCTGTATAGCTTATGGCATTTGGCCGACTATGTGCTGGACGAATTTCACATGCCTTTCCTCAGTGCATAGCATGTGTGTCTGGATAATGCAGTCTCAGATAATTGTCCAACTTCAGTGTAATAAAGAGTGAGGTCTAATAACTGGCAGGATTCCTGTTTGACACAGCTACTTTTCTTATTGTCAGGCACTTGGAGCTGTGAATTGTATGATAGACGTGTCTCAAAGGAAGGAGTATTCAGGGAAGGTGAACGCCATGTGGAGGAATTGTTTGCCATACGTGACTTCTTGGGACAGCTAAGAGCTGTCTTCACTTCTGACTTGCTCTGAAAACCACACCAGCATTTTCAATTTGTTCAGTGTTATTAACATGACTGATGATGTTGTGGGATGCTTAATCCCTTCACCATCAGAATAGTAAAATGTTCAGAGCCACAGCTAGGACGTTTCTATTTTATTGTTCTTGGTTTAGGCCCAGAAATCTGTCCTCATTTCTACGTGCACTTTCTTTACATAGAAGAGAATCAAGCTGTTTTAAGTAATTCCATTTCCAAATGAAAAAAATAAATTAAAAGATATCTAAGAAGAAAAGTCCCTTGTAAATCAGCAGCACAGAAGATAATCTGAGATACTGGAAACAGAGATTGCTGCTTCCTTTCACTGTAAAAATATGTAATTATCCTATTCTTATATATGGCAACAAACTGTTTACTTTGTTTTAAACAAATGTATGGAGCTGTCCTCTGTAATGTTTATTAGATTAAATTAACAGTCACTGCATATTATCCTATCATCTCATTACTTGGTTTATTTCATTAGCCTGGATGTATTAATTTCAGTACACATTAGTACTTAATTTGCACGGAAACATTTTTGAATATCTAACTAGAGACAGAGTTCAGGAAGAGTGATGATGTGTGGGTTTACAGTCAGCTGCTTTGTGAAGAAACAAAAATAAAGTGAAAAGACAGGCAATTATCTTATGAAAACAACTAAGATGCGTCAGTCTTACAAAACCAGCTTCGAACAAGCTGGCTCAAAGTATGAAATCATAGGACTACTTGTGCAAAATGTTATTTTAAGATTCACATGTAATTCCCCTACCCCCCAAGTAACAGTATAGAAATGTGTAGCAGTTTCAATGAGAAAAATACCTGAAAATATGATACTGCATGAATGTGGAGGTGTATAGACAATGTACAACCTGTAGACTGTGACCGTATCAATCCAGAATTAAACTGGCAGCATTAAATTGCAAGTGGGGAAGAAGGAAGAGGACACATTGTAAAAGGCACCCTAACAATAACCAGCAAAAACAAAAGTCTGCAGAACAATATTAAAAAACACCTATGCAATCATACAGATCCTTGGAGACCGCTAAAATTTGGTATTGGAAACACACAAAGATAAATGATTAAACAAGACTCAGGACAACGTCCTCAGCTGCACTATGTGTGATATAACTCAGAAAAGGGTAGCTCTGAACGACCCTTCTTTCTCTGGCCACAGCAGCTTCACCTGCGCTGTGAGGACCGCTGCTCTGAGCAATGGCTGGCTAGTGGGGCTCTGTCTTTCAGGCCTGCCTAAACACATCTCTGCAGTGTAGGAAGGAGCATCACAGAGAGGATTTATGGCAAGCAGCAAGATCCCTTGCTCCTGCGAGAGAGAAGTCTGGGCGCTGAAAGTAGGGTAATAGATTGCAGAATGTGTTATTTGTCAATTTGAGGAAATGTGTGTGCAAATCTCACACTGAGACTCTTCCACTACCTAGAAAGAAGGAACTTTGTTATCGAGAAACCCCAAATGTAACCTCTGCAGAACCCCACGGATTTATGAACTAGCTCTGGTCCTAATGTATGACTTTGTGGTCACAAGCTATCCTCCCAGAATTACGTGGAGCTGGAACAGAGAAAGTGCTTTTCCCTATGTAGACCTTTCTCTATACTAACCTTTATTTGAACTCCTCTAATACATTTCCTAGTCTGTGCACTGAATCCAGAATGTATGGGCAGCTGTGCAGAAAAGGCTAACTAACCACACTTTCTGTGGAAGGGGAAGATGATGACAAGGGGAAGATGATGAGCAAAACACATAGCTCTGGCTGAAATTCCCTGCTCATATTGCTGGTTTAAAAAAGGGGGTAAACACAGACAGAAGCAAGAAATACAGGAGTGAAAAAATCAATACGAAAGATTATACCAGATAACAAGTTAGATGATCTCCAAGGAGAGACAACACTTGGAGCCAGGCACATGTCAATTTGGGAAGCATAAAGGAATTTCCCACACCTTGACTAGAAGGTGATAGTTTCTCTTCATAAACATATAGAGGCTGAGAACAATGGCCACTACATGTCTGGTATATATTTTTTCTTACAGACTTAAGCAGGGATAATTTTGCCCAGTCCATCTTTTAAGTTCATTCTTGCCAACAACTTGTATAACAAGTCCAGAAAAGAAGAACAGGCATGCTCTTCTTAAAATACTGCTGTATTTTATCTGTGGGAAAATGGCTAACAGGAAAACACAATTATGTGAAAGTATTCGAATGATGTAAGCTAGAAAACAGGGAGAGGAACAAATGGACATACTGTCTGAGATGGCTATATTACATATAAGAAAAGTCAAACAAAAGGAAAGATAAATCTTAATACTGGAGGAAATAATTGCAAAAATAATAAATGCTAAAAGCCACATTTCTCAAGTCATTTAAACTCTACCACACCAGTCATTTCATAAAGCCTCTAGATGGAGAAGTTAAAGCCTGACAAGGAGACACATTACTTCATCTTGTTGATCTTTTACATTTTTCTGTGTCTATCACCCAGCCTTACAGCAAACAAAAGTCAACCGCAGATTGGAAAGCAAAAGGCTGTGTCACTAGTAAGTCATCCATCACCTGTACCACAAAAGCGTCTTGTGTTGTTTGTTTTAGGTGTGACATTCCCATTCTTCCTTTACTTATGTACTGATCATTCTTTCTTTCATGTCTTCATCTTGGCTCTGATTTTCCTCCTGTGATCTTTTTTCTTTCAAATAGAAGCTGAATTAAAAGGGTGTGTTGTTCAGCCTAAGAACTGTAACTTTTGGTCTCAGAATAAGAATATATACCAAAATGCAAGGCATTGTCCACTTAGTACAGTCTGAAAACATGCACATTAAAAATTATTTTTTAATAAAAAAATAAAACAATCTTTTATGAGCAACTTTCAGGAGTCAAAACTACCTTTATCTCACACTTAATGAGATTCTCCGTGGACTATTTCATACCTTCTCACAGGGCTATCTGGACCCAGATGGTCTCTGTTTTTTGCTCTCTTCACAGTGCTGAAATTGTCTCCATTCATCAGTTTTTGACACCTCAACATTGATGGTTTCAATTTCATAGCTTCAAATTACTTTCACTTTGAAGCAGTGTGGAAGGAATCCCATCACTGGTTAAGACAAATGTCTTTCCCTTTTTTCTGGATGGTGCTTCAATAATTGTCATAACCACTCAAACGACTGACTCATCTTCCAGACCACAGAATGCAACTTCGGAACAAAAAGGTCCTCACTCCAGTTTACTTCTTTTTATTTGCCTCTACTGTTACTATACCTTCCAATAGTGTTTCCATTCAGCAGGAAAAAAGTGTCCATAATGACATCCTTCTTTGGAAGTCCTGTGCTTCCTTCATGCAGCCAGTTTATAAGAAAACTGAGTTTGCTGTCAAAAAGATTTGTCTTCAGGTTTCATATGTGGCCTATTTTTCTGATCTTGCTGCAGCTCTGTGAATTTTTTTCTTTGTCATATAAAAGAAGTTGTAATAAATCGTTGCAATTGCTGGTGTTAGCATGTTGAAGGGAACAACCCTACAACAGTGTTAACCACAGTGAGTACTGTGGTTGATAACGGCAGTGCTTGCAAAGATGAATCGCCAGCAGGGAAAGCAGTTCAAGAAAAAGAAACACAGGGAGAAAAAAACCAAACCAAACCCAAACCCCAATACCAAAAGAAATTCACTCCATCAGAAAGAATATCCAGGGAAAAGATGGGAGTGGAATTGGGAATAAATGCTTTGTAATATACTCCAATCTGAATATGCTGCTTATGGCATGGACTTGCTCGCATGAATCATGATCTGAAAATACTTTATTGAATAATGGGATATTCAGATTTTTCAATTAACATTTTTGTTCATTTTTCTCACTGCTTCAAATGGTTGTTGTACACCTTCCTGTAAAACAGCTTTTCACACATCAGAATTTCTTACGAATCTTTGTGGAGTTCTGTATTTCATGTTTTCGTAACCCTTGCCCCACTAGACTAAATGATTGTCTGGGGAAGGATTATCTTTATTTGTGCTTTCCTACCATCTACTATTCTGGGCCCTCAAACTCTGTGGGGACCTTCGTGTGAATGTTTTCATACAAATCATGTAAGGTCCAACCAAAGCAGCCTAGACACACTTGAGAGGTGGGCTGATGCCAACCTCATGAAGTTCAAGCAAGCCAAGTGCAAGGTCCTACACTTGGGTCAGAGCAATCCCAGGCACAGCTACAGGTTGGGCAGAGATGAGATTCAGAGCAGCCCTGCAGAGAAGGACTTGAGGGCATTGTTTGATGAGAAACTGAACATGAGCTGGCTTCAGTGTGCACTCACAGCCCAGAAAGCCAACCGTATCCTGGGCTGCATCAAAAGGAGCATGAC
>JANHGB010044002.1:0-44024 GCA_026283785.1 Coracopsis vasa
TATCACTTCATCTTTACTGCTGCGCAGATTCATGTAGTGAAACTGATGAAGGATTCACTACCAGACAGGATGCATAGTGAGAAAGAAATCTTGTCACACTTTTGCTACATGGGAAATGGTGAGCTACAGAAATCTTTAAGAATTATTGCAAATCCAGGGCTTAGAGGCTGCAAAGCCTTTCCCTTTTTGCATCTTCAGATGTGATCATTTGATAGAATTCATTGATCTGCATGGCAAAGAAAGTGATCTTGTGGTGCAGCTGGAATGAATTGGGAGTTAAGAGGCTGCTTGCAAGGTATCTTCAAACAGTGATGCCCCATGAGAGGTTTATAGGTCTGTGCTGAGAGTGGGATTTGAATAAATCTACATGTGGAGTATCATCCAGAGCCAGGCCACAGCAGAGCTGGAAATAATTCTGAGTGTCTTAAAAGGAGAAAGAATCACTACTTACAGAGTTTTGTGGGACAAGAGGATCAAGATAAAACCATAGTGTCGAGATGTCATTTTTGTGTGCAAACTGGGCAAAGGGGAGGCAAAGGAGCCTAGCTGAAATATTCCAAAACTACCTGGGAGACAAGCCTAGAAGTTTATCTGGCAGCCAGACATTGCAGATCACAACTAATAAATTTCGCTTTGCTAAGCTGGGCATGCTTTAGCCTATATTATTTGACTAAGAACATGAATGACTTTGCTCAGCGTGAAGGAGTTCTGATGTAACTACCACTTCTGTGTGCACAATGGTGCCAAGCGGTACAGTCACTGTGGAGAACGATTTCTAACAGAAAAATGTTTCCTTCCTTTAAGATGTTCTTTGACGATCAGAGCATTGCCAAGTATTTTCAAAAGCTCCGTGTTTAGGATTCTGATGAGTATCTGCTGCTTTGTAGGAGAGTGGATCATTTTCCTCCTACTAAAACCATGTCACATTTGGAATTGTGGTTAAAAATATGTATTTCAGTAGCCAAATCAAAACACTGGAGAATGAAGAGAAATCAGTCCAGGATGAGCTGAAATATAACTGTTTTGGGGACTGTGCTAACAAAACAAAAACACTGAATAAATCAAATGTGGAAAGCTTTTGAACACAAAAATACCCCTCATCTTTGTTTAACACTTTTTCATTCTGAAATGGCATGTAAAAAAAGATTGGTTAAAATACAGAAACATTTCATTATTTGTGAATTAGTACACAGGTTAGAAAATGTCCTTAGTAACAAACTCCTCCACTCCTGTTCCCTGTTTTCCAAATTGAAGGTGACCCACATTCACCAGTGGTTTTATTCTTAAACCTGTTTTTACACTGATACTACAACTGGTTTGAGAAAAATGGCATGGAATACCTGGTAAAATTTCTGATGGGGCCATAGAAATGAATATCCACCCTTGTGTCACAAGGCTACCTGTTCACTAAACCACTATCTGCCTAGTGCTATCACCTTACCTTCAGTAGATACTGTTATTAGTGGAAATTATCCAACACTGAGAACCTTAATAGTGGTACTTAATTACATTATATCCTGTGACAGTGAGTTTCACAGGGAGAGTACTCACCATGCTGTGGTGATATTACTGTTATTATCCCACTTTGTTTCTTACTTCAAAGGCTGAATGAACAGCAGTATCTACACACAGTGAGCAGCTCTGTATAAATATGCCAGGAAAACTTCAGGATAATTATGTTTTAACCAGGTCCCAAATTACTTACTAATTTATCAAGCCAAATAAAATAAAACAAGACCTTGTGGAATTAAATGCTCTTGTAGGATAGAAAAGTATGTATTTGAAAGCCCCCTCCATTGAAGTTCCACGCTATGCTACCATATTCCATTTATCAGATTGCTTCAATGTCGTGTATAATATTTTTAAGGCACACAACTGAACTTGAAAACCATCCTGGGTGCTGGCAGTGACAGTCACAAGTTACTACATTCATATTTATTCAGGTTTATGCAAACAAAAACCTGAGAGCAGCCAGACCCAACCCATAACAAACTGCTGGAAAATAACAAAATGGGCATCCAGCCCTGCTTGATCAGAGCAGAATTCCACCTAGCCCAGCATCCTACAGCTTTTTCTATCAACCTGATAAAGCAGATGCACCTCACTGAATGATCTGAAGGTCAACAATCCCAGGACCACATTGGGAAGCTGATAATCCCTCAGGGAAAACCCTGGCAGCTACTCCCTCTGCTGCTTAGTTCAAGAAGGAAGATCTCGAGCCCCTAATGCCACCATATCATTGTGCAGCATCCCTGTACTGAACTTCTCATCTGCGCTAAGAACTTCAAGTTTGCATCTGTCCTGTTGCACTGAAACGTGACAATCCCATCCACAGTGGAATCTGGGCCCAGTAATTTCTACAGCTTTTGCTCTGCAGGATTTGCTGGTGTGGAGCTCTCCTGTGGACAGACAAGAGTTCAAATTCACCAGCTGACATTGGGCATGAGCTGACAGTGCCAAGCTTCAAGCCATTTGCCAACCTGCCCTCCAGTGCATGCTTAAACCCTGTACTGTCATTAATCTGTAGTGGTTTTTATAAACAAACAAACATTGTATTTTCACAAAACCACTGAACTGCTGTCTATTTCTCTACTCAGAGTGGTTTTAATGCTGCAATTCCTTGACAGTATCGGGAAATGCCATCAGAGACCTAATAAAAAGAGAGATCTCTGGTGAGGCAGCTTTGATAGCATGGATGTTTCCTACTATTAACTTCAAAGGAAAGAAAGTGAGCCTAATATTATTATTGGGTTTTTAAAGCACTCCTTTGGCATCAGTGCATGACACCCTCCACCCCAAAAGCTGAAAATACTTTCCAGACTTCCACAACATTCCCTCGAGTCAGGCATGGAAACTTATTGTTTAGGTGAAGTAATTCAAAAGCATATAAGCTGGTGCATGCAGACCTATTTTCCCTGCAGATGCAGGATTGTCCTTAGACTCATCTGTAGATGTAGCCTGTAGAGATCTCATTACTCACCATGCATTGCTAGACTCATGCTCCCCACTGACCGCAGACAGCATAATACTTGCTATCGACTGAGAACAGAGATTCCACATTGGTTTCCTTAGTAGCAAAAGCAATACTACTAATCTGCTCTATAGGCCCCTTTCTCCTGTAATTGTAACAAGTGTTACAAATGTAGCCAAACCTTCTGATGAATGCTTTCACAGGTTTATGACATGGCAAATCACCTGCGTCATAGATGTACAGTAAAAATAACAGGAAGCTCAGCCAGGCTGCTATCTTTTGCATAATCTGTACGAAAATCTGTTTCATAGGTAAATTGCAAATGGTCAATTTGTGTGATGTAGTGATTTGAACACAAGATCTGCACTGAAATGCTAGAATTGCATAAAGATGCCTTTAGGCAAGCTACTTATCTTCTCTATGTCTCAATTTCCCCATGTTTAATGCAGGACCTACGGTGTCTCACCCTTAGGGATTCAAAAGAACTGACTACAAACAGCAGAGGTGCTGAATTTCACTGTGTGCAATTCAGCAATCAGATCATTGCATCAAGGCTATTCCCAAAGTGAATGTGTTGCATGTATGCAAGAAAAAAAGATTCTGCTTTAAAGTCTTAACTATCTAGGCAAGCACATGATGTGACAGATCTAGAACATACTTAAGAGGCATTTGTTTCTTTGAAATACATGAACTAGAGACACTAACAACAACTATTAGCACTGTGGGGCTCCTTTCATGGGTATCCCATGCATTATGATACCCAATTTCTATAAACACTAATTGCACATTGTGGAAATGACATATGATAAAGATATTTACCTTGATTATGTCTGTGGAGGCCTGCAACATAAGTTCCCTGAGCACATACACAGGCAGTGATGGGAACTTAATTTTCTACTCTTTATGAAGCCACAAGAGTGCAAGAGGGTAAACTAATAAGCCAAGTATGGAGTTGTCCAAATCAAACAATTCTAGACAACTAAAGGAGCAGCTCCATATTTACATTTGCAAGCAGAGGCTTAAACTGAGGATGTAATATCTGGAGATCAGCAGGGTTCTACCCACCAAAGTACTGGAAGAACTGAAAGACACTAAAAGATGCAGCTATGAGAAACTTCTTTCCTTTTTTATATATTAAAAACCATTTAAGCTTGCTAATTTTTGCTGTCTCAGACAATCAAAATTCCAATTGTCTGGGACATCAAATCTAAAAAAGCATGAAATTAATCTTCAGAAGTTAAAGTCTTACAGGCATTGCATCATTATTTTTGTTGGATATATTTTTGATTATAATGCAGATGAACCCCAAATTTAATAAAACTAAAATAACATGAGTTAAGTATGAAACATAACAGGATATTGCAAAGAGATTAGGCAGTTTCCTTTAGACTACTTGCAGAGCCCAAGGAAAAACCAAACTGAGAGACACAATGACGAGAAGTCACTGCTCAATTAGAATATTAAGAGAGGATGAAAACAGAACACTCATAGCACCGGCTTTGGCAACAAAACACAGTGAGCAGAATATGGACCCGAAACATCAGTAGTTCTCTCCACCAGATACTGTTTTGCTTGTCGAGTGTCTGTAGTACAGAAAGAAGCAGGCTAGCTAAATTTAAACCAGCTGTAATGATGAGAGTGTTACAGTTGGAGTGGAGGAAGCTTACCTCATGAAAGTATTGTGGAAACTGCTGTTGGAAAGATAATAAAAGGATTAACTGCAGTTTTAGTGAACCATTTACTTTTCAATCAAAATGTCTCTTGTATTTCCTGTTCTCAAGTAGCTTGAATTCCAAAATTCCTTTGTCTATTACAGTACATAGTAGCAAAGCCTGTCATAAGAAATTAATAATTTTACATGGAAAAGTACTTGTATGTACGAGGGTGGGGTGCTGCTCACTGTTAGCTTCTGAGCAGTTCAATACCTAGTCAGCCAGTAATCTTACAGAGAGGAACAAAATCGAGGGCTTAAAAAGAAAGTACAATGGGTAATTGTGAACAGCGAAAGAAAATCTCCACTACAAATACCAAGAGATGTAAAGTTACTTTAACAGAGCTACAGCAAAACCGAAACAAAATCTCAGACCTCTATAGACAGAGAATGAATTGCCTTCTTAATTTGCAGGAATAACAGCACAATTATTACCACATCAAAAGAAAAGCCATCATTTAAAATGACATGACATCACTGCACAATGGAACACTGCACAGCAACCCTGGTTTAAAGTGGAATGGAATTCGCTGGGCAAATAATCCCCACTTGATATTAATAACATTAAGGAGCTGTGTTGCAGCTTTGGATCTTGCCCCTGTTAGATCAAGGTCTTTCCAGAGTAGAAAACTAAATCTGCAAAGGCAACATATTTTTCATGTGCTCACTTGGATCCAGCTTTACTCCACACAGGATTCCAGGTTGTAACATTTAATACATGGATACCTCTACCGACAGTTGAAGGCTCTTATTCTGGGAATAGAGGAGTTAAGCGCAAGTTGTGCAATGTAAAGCTCTTAGTTCTGATTGAGGCATTCCATGTATGGGAACAACTGCAATATCTGCTCAAATAAAACAGATCTTTATGTACTTACATGCCAAGGCTGTAAGATATGTGCCATGAAGGCTGTCTGCAATATCAGATGCAAAGGTTTTTCCAACCTATTCACAATGTTAAACCTTGAGATGTTATCAAAAGCCAGTTCTTTAGTACAGATGAAAATAAAAGTAGGAAACTTTTAGCATTTGCTAAGACATTACATGATTTAACATCACTGGTTTATCCAGTTTCCTGTAGGAATGGGAATGTAACATTAGAAACCTGCTATACAATACCCGTCAAATATCCATTTTGCAGAAAAAGACAAAAGTTCCCTCACCCATGGAATCTACTGAATCTTTCAGCATCGTAGTAAAGCTAATCAGGGTTTCATGTTTTAAGTATTTCTTTTAAAAAGGATGAGATAGAAGTGGGAAGAAGCCTGATCTCATTCCAGATGATTAAAACACTAAAAACAACAAATAGGCTAAAATAAAATCTGTAAGTATGCTTTCATGGCTTGCTTACCTATACTTTTGTTTGGAAGGCAGGAAGTAACTTGCATTATCCTTTGATGATTTCTGACCAAATAAAAGATTTAAATAGGAAGTTAAATTCCTTTGTACATCTACAAATTGTGATTGAGCTACTTCTGGAAACAAGCAAGTCAGTTCCTTTCTTTCAAAGGAAAAAGACACAGGTAAGTCTTACAGCATTTCCATTTTATCCTGGACAAATTGATGGTGTTCTCTAAATATCTGCAATGTTTTCAGCCTTTAGGGAATACCCACTGAACAGTGCAGGCGTTAAGTTAACATTTTGATTTATCCAGTGGAAGTAAGAAGATAATAAGGATGACCACTTCCAGAGAAAATTATTCTCTGTAACACATTCTGAATACTGTTGTCTTCTTCCTTCTCCCTTCCATAACCATTGCAGGCCAGCCAGCTTTTCCTTGAACAAATGACAAAAAACCCCAAGATTTTTATATAGACATTCTTTCCTATTCCTCCATAGAACACTGCAGCTTGTCATGGAAAAATCTGCCTTGATCTAACTTCCTTACAAACATTTTCCATTATATCATTCTCTGATCAAAACAATAAAATAGATATATAGTCAAAAAATCCATCTATTGAGAACCACAACCTGCTGCTATAGCCATTCCCTTTGTCTGTAACTTGTGTATGTGTGTGTGTGTGTGCTCATGCACACGTGTTGGTGTTACAAGCAAGACTTGCCAAATTTCATGGCCCAATTTGGAAGCTTATGTCAAACTTGTTTTGCTTCATCGGTTTCAGTCAGGGTCTTATATCATTGTTGTTTCAAACATGTGGAAAGCTTAATGGAAGTCATTAACTTTTATTTTAGTTTGGCCATATTGTCATCATGGTGGGCAGATGCAGAGATGGTGTTATTCCCAAGATCCTCTTTTTGGAACACTGATGTTGTTTACATCTTCTTGATCAGAAGAGAACAATGGTTTTTACTTATTTTTAAAGCTCTGGTTTGCAAATGAAAAAAGCCCCTTAAAACCTTTGAAAATGTAATTAAAGATATTCTTTTATTCTTTAACTGTTAAAATCCTTTAACCGGTTTCTTTTTCTTTTCTAAACTACCATTTGAAACTCCGGCACTCACAAGTCTATGGGTTATTGTTCAGCTGAAGGAATGAAAAGAATTTCATTAGATGTGTTTTATGTTTCTTGATTAAAAATGTCACCCGAGGCTCAGTGACTTTGTTTTACATTAAATGACTGCTGTGTGCTTTGATCATCACTTTATTAATGCTTTAATGAATATTTAAAAAAATAAAGCACTGTACTGAAAGTTAAGCTTTCATATAACGAAACTGAATCCCCATTCCAAGAACTACAGTATTTCTTACTCAAACATTTCCTTCTAGATTAAGGTTTTCTCCAATTCCCCTTTAGCCTGCTGCAAACTAAGTTACAGGAAAACACAATGATTACATTGGAAGAAGATTGAAGAGAGAGCAAGAAAGAGAGGAGAGCAGTATGTTTCTATTCAAACAAATATATTCCAGGCTTACCATGCACTTGTTTGGTTTTTCTCCAGAATGAACCCTCATATGAATCAGCAGTTTGTATCGAGCATTGAAGGGTTTATATCGGCGAACACAGCCTGCCCAAAAGCAAGTGAAGTCCTCTCCTTTCCGCTGGTCAATGTGAGTCTTTTCTATGTGTCTGACCAGTTCATCTTGTTGGTCATAAGTGGCACTGCAGTCAATCCACTGACAGACCTGTTTGCCATTGCTGAGGTCCTGTTCATCCCCATCGCTGGGCTGCAGGGACTTTGGAGACATAGAGGCGTGTAAGTGAGGCAGCGCCCCTTGAGCCTGGCTTAGCTGCTGGTGTAGATGGTAAGGGGGAGGCAGCCCCTGGTGATGTCGAAAAAGATCAGCAGTGGAGGAATAATCATCAGCTGGTTCTTGTTTTAAGAAACTCACCTTCTGGGTGCCGTGCAAGGTGTTTTGATGAGGGATGCTAGTACCGTTCATCAGAAGGCTGAGGCTTCCATTCTCCTCGACTTGCTGCATTTGTATCTGCTCACAGTCACCTCTGTCACATTCAGCAGAAATAGGTACAAGACATGCTGGAGGGGAGGGAATACTGCAAGGGTTTCCAGGCTGAGAGCAAGACTGGGGCCGAGAGGATTTCTGAGCACTGTGATGACTGATCTCCACAGGATGAGAGGAAATGCCAGCTGAATTAGTTCGCAGTCCATTCACACAGGTGACCAATGACGTCTGTGATGTGCGGATGATAGCTGTAATATCAATTCCTTCAGATGAAGACGGCACAACAGAGATGCATCTCTTCTTCAGGTTGCTTGTTTGTAGCCTGGCCGAGTGCTGAGGGGTGCCAAGTGACAAAGGACCCAGGGAGGAGCTATGTTCATTATTAAACAAGTAGGATGAAAGTGAATTTGTAAAGCTATTATTCATTAGGTCTATTTCAGGATGCAGACTACCAGAGGCTCTTAGCTCCATCCCCTCCGTAATCCTCCTATGTGTGGAAGCCTCAGACAGAACCTTATAATCACTCGGGCATTCTTGTTTAATGTGCTGAGCTGGGTGACTTCCATTCAGGCATGGAGCAGCAGAATCAACTGAGTCTTGAAACCTGGGTGACCTGTAATACAGTTTTCATTAAGTATCACTAACTACTACAGGCTTTATGATTTTTCTATGAGACACAACACTTGTTAAACCCCGCAGAATAGAAGCACTTGCTCTCTGTTGAATGTTGCCAGTCTAATGCAGCAATTACACCAAAAACATCTGCAATGTTTCCTCTACAACCCTTGTAAAGGCAGCATCGTTTTACACAGGATTAATTTTACACACTGGGTTACGCACAGAACAGACAATCTCCCCTCCACTGCTACAGGCCGTTCATCAATCACAATCTAGGTTTTCAATGCATAATAGATTGGGCAAAACAATAGCTGAGAACGAAGTTTCAGAGCTTTGGGCATTTTTGAATTATTCAAATATCAGCATTTTCCTCAGAGCACACTGGGGAAATGCCTCGGCATTCTTGTTCACACGAATCAAGAAAAGCAAGCTGAGCTTTGCTTACATCTCAGAGAGATGCCTTCCTTCACTTAATGAAAAAAGGAGCAAGATCAGCGAGGAAAAAAGGAATATATATAAAGAACAGCTCATTTTCAACCAGTGGTCTGGAGTAGCTGAGAGATCAAGCAAATACTTTTGCTTCCTAAGAGGTCTACAAACCATTAACTAAGAAAAGTTCACAACCTGTAGATTTAGACTGGTAGTCTGTGTATTCCCATTTCTATTTTTCACATTAAAGTCTATATGTGTCTACAAATCAAAAGAAAATAGTTCTGCAGAAGGGATTTTTAATCTTTTTGGATATGTGCTGAATCCAATCACTCAGGAAGGAGAACCTTGGGGAATCCCACATAGACATTACAGAAAGGCAGCGTTTCCTCCTAACATTTTTCTTCCAAACAGTTAGCAACTGGCTTATGCCTTAAAATAAAACATTTTATCTCAGCTATAAACATCTACTGGGGGTGACCCAACTGTGTGTTTTTTCTGAGGACCAGAAGGTGTTCCTTACATATCCCTAAAGCACGGGAAGGTTTAACCTATGGCTTCATCATGCAGCAATGTGCCAGACCGAGAAGAGGAAACAGTGCATCTGTGTGCAGGAAAGCTGTACCTGAACTAATAAACCCTCCAGAGAGGTGCTCCATGGCTCTTACAACCGACATGTTCCACTTAAATGAATTTTATGCTTGATGCTAGCACCACGAAAGCTGAAGAAAACCTGGCCATTGGGCAAATTGTGTGTGACACCACAGCTGAGATAAATCTGACACATTTTAAAGCATGAAACACGTATGCGTAAGGTATTTTGGGTATATACATACATTAAACTGAGGAGCTGCTGAAGAAACTGCATTTATTTTACAACTTTGATGACTTTATCACTATTATTTCCATTGTTCCACCACTAAGATGGGAAACTGGGACAACTTCTAACACTTCCTTAGTGATAGCTCTCAAAGAACTACAGATTAGAAAGAATGATACAGTAACAGCAAGGTTTAAAAAGACTTCCTCCCCATGAAATTAAGGTTGCCAAGAAATTACATCTGTGAGGCACACAACTGGTAATGCTGCATCCACTAGTGACAGGTTCTAAGCTCCACCAGTTTGCAGGCAGGAGGGCTTGATATAAAAAACCCCTTTAAGGTTACGAAAGAAGTGAAATTCCCCACCATTCATTGCTATAGAACAATCAGATCTTGCATTTGCCACCAGAAATTTAAAGAGAGGTTTCCATAAACCATTAGTTATAATTCCTCCCTTTAATTTTGGTCTCAGGGTAAACTTAAAGCACCTGGTTTTGCAGATGGTAAATTAAAAAAAAACAACAGAAAACAAACCCCATACCTATTCATACATTATTTTTTAACATTCACAGAACCACGTGTCTGTAAAATATGGGGCATAAGCATACATAAAAACCTTTCCTTGCACGTGTTTGGGAAACCCTGCCCTGCTTGCTTGTAGCTTCATTGCTCAGTAGAATCATAGAATAGTTAGGGTTGGAAAGGACCTTAAGATCATCCAGTTCCAAACCCAGTAGAAAGCGTGCTGCTTTAAACCTATTCGGAGAAAGGTTTTACGGCACATCACACTATTTCCTACTACTGTTTCTTCTGTACAAGAACTCCGTGAAATAATTCAGTTTGTATCATATTTTAGCGGTCCCAAAGCCTCAGGCTAAAGTAAACACAACGCATTTCTTCCATCGTATAAAGCTAACCCACGCCTTACATTTCAGCCTGTGATAATTGGTGTCATATTATTAGGCTTTATGTAAAGCTCCTATCTTGCCAGAAGTCCATGTGAGGATGGATACAAACATTCTTGTCCTGAGAAGTATTACAATCGCAAAAGTCCCAGGAACATTGATCTGCATTTCCAGCACAAGATCTTACTCAGACTCGGGACTATATTGCTCGGATGTTGCAGTGCAGAATGTGAGACACATGAAAGAGGGGAGTTTTGAACCAAAAGACAAGTTGGAATAGTTTATCAAAAGCAAATGAGAGGAAGATGCTGAATTCACGCTTCCCAGTGCCACAGCCATGTCTTATCCATGTTCTGCCTACATAATGATAAGCACAGGCTGCTTCTGCAGATCAGAAGCAAGCCCCTCCTGGGAGCTGCAGTTTTCTCTATAGTGCTCTACATATAGATATATTATATATCCTATGTTAGTTAACACTGCTGAGAGAATATGGCATTCTTTCACTGTCCCACTGCTTGAGTGTTGGGGTACTTAATGTCAAGGTAATACAATTAATACAAACTCCCTGTGTTCCTGGCAGAATTTTGCCCTCACTGTTCTAGGGAAAGCCCTGCTTGAATCTCCCAGTCCTGGGCAGGGTGAGGGGAGAAGGGGCACAGAAATAAAACTGATGTGAGAGAGAAACAAAACGTCTGGCATCCAACTTACTGATTCCTCTTACCCCCACTGGCTATTTGCTCCTGTAATGGCATCTTGCTGTTGGAGCCAGGGATCAGATTCCGGGCCTGGTACGCACAGGTAGCGCTGGCTGTAAGGATTTCACAATCTCTGGACAGTAGCCAGATATAAATGCATATGAAACAAACAGCCAAGAGGAGAGCAAAAGGGACAAATGATTGCAGGAGAGTGTAAAGAGCACTGTGTGGACACGCAGCATGAGCAGCTCTGGGAAGCTTCCAAACGAGCAGCCCTGGAAGGGAGTGAAGTCAGCAGGAGAACATATGCCACACACCCCTCTTCACAGGGAGCATCCATGTACCAGGGATGGACAATCTGAGGCAACAGAACTGCTGCTTAAGCACATGAAAGCTGAGCGTGAGGCCTTTGAAGAGTAACAGCAGCCTCTCAGAGGATACTAAGGCAGTGTTTCCAAAGAGACTCCCTTATGTGGTAATTGGAGCCAGAGCACGAGGCCAGTAGCACCATGCCAGAAGTACTGCAGTTCCCAACTGCCCTCAGAGGAAAAGACGACTGTATCTGAAATCTCCATATTATTTACAAAACATACATGCCTTCAACTGCCACTGTAAATGTGCAATCAGTGATAACTGACAGGTTTAAGAAGCTGGAGGGGATTGTTTGTGCTGCACATCCAGGGACCCTCTGCAACACTATCTGACTGCTCTGATGTCTTCCCAGTTTTATATGCCGGGTTTGCCGTGACTGATAATGGATTATTTGACAAAAGGCCAACATTAGCTGTGTGCTGACTCCAGTTGTGGTGAGGAAGGTATGAGGACTTTTCCAGTCCCACACACAGATAGCATGTCGCAGCAATTATGTTGCACAACTTAAAAGCTATTAACTGAGTGGGAAAAAGGGGCTGGGAAGAAGGCAGATTGTGATTCTTGGATTAAGGCAGTCATCCCTAGAATACAGTTACTGAGAGAATGTGATTCAGGAAGAAGCTGAAAGGGATAACAAATTTCAGTGCACTGAGGGAAAAAAAGGACAAAGCCAATCATAACCCCAAATCCTAAGGGAGATTTTTGATTGCTAGGGGAAGTGCTCTCTGGTTTGTTGGGTTTTCCTTGGATGTTCCATACCCTAGAAATGCAGAGTGGTTCAAAGCTCAACCCAGAGAGATCATTTGAATTTGCATCTTCCTTTATTTCTGTGCTGGTTACTAGAGTTGGACAGAACAACCAGAGTTTGCCCTGACTTCTGTGTGCTCCAATATCAGTCTATTCCAGCCCTATTTGTCTCTTCTATTTTCTACTGAAGGCTGAAATCTGGGGAGGCACAGAGCACTCTTGGCTCCCACTGACTTCACTGGAACCTGATGGGCATTCACCCCCACCTTAGTTGTGTTCTCCTGTTTTCAGATCTTCAGGGAAAGACTATGTTTTCTGTTACTTGGTTGTCAAGAACCTTTAGCATCACAAACACCATGAACAGAAATCATCGCAACTGCTGTTCATCCTCTCTCACAAGAGACAAGGTTTTGGCTTGGTGTCTCATGAGTAGCATAATGATGAAATTAGACATTGTGTCTCTGAGGTCCATAAACCAAAGCTGGGCATTGGCTTTACCTTGTAAACCCCATGCAGACAAAGGCAGTATTAGTGAGGTGGACAGACAAGCAGAGCATGACTAGTGGGACACACAAATAATCCATAAAGGAAAGGAAGGTCCTCCAAGATCGTCTCCAAACATTTCCAAACTGTTGCTTAGAAACAACAGAGCCTCAAGGCCTTAGGCCATGCTACAAAGCAAAGGTGAGGCAATCAGGCCTGTCACCTGCTAGTTTCTCATGTTATACAGCAGACAATCCTTTATGCTGTTCTGGGAATCCTCTTGCAAATGAGGGCTGGAATGGGTTCATATTTCTGAGGTGGGTACTGTGATGCCTGGTATGCAGCTATCTGTCATTTCTTCATTATAGATTTTACAAAAAGGTTCATAAAGATCTAAGCAGAGTATTCTCTTCATCCTTTTTGTTTGCTCCTGCCCTAATTATCTTTGTGTCATAAACTGATAGAATAAAAGAAGGTTGGTAACTGCTAGTCCCACAGTGAGCCAGAAAGAAGCTAAGAGGGAGCAGACTTACATCCAGATGCAAAGGCATCTACAAATCCTTGTAGCAATAGCAGGGTATTTTTGTTACGTGGCATGGATATTATTTGTCCTTTTCAAACAAACAAACAAACAAACAAACAGCTCTTTCCACTTGCTTGCCATATTCCTGTGCCTCCTCCTCCTGAAAACACAGATGTTCTTACCCCACCAGTAAATGGAAAAGGGAAAACAAGACATAAATATGTATAATAAAATCAGAAACAGTCAGATTTCCAAGACTAAGCTGTAGGCCATATTTCCTCTTGCTATGACTATGGAAATTTGGGCTCGATAGTTCCATGCACAGACTGCCAATTATTCCAAGTATCTAAGATAAAGGCTACAACTTTACTGAGGTTTTTCTTTTCTACAGCTCTTCAAAAAGGTCAAGATTATTCCGTATTATATTGCCTGCCAAAAAGCAGTGTAATTAAAATAGATGGACAGATTTTAATTTGTAGCAGGCTTCTATTCACAATGGGTGTCTGTTTAGGGTACTTGTTTAAAATCTGGTAAAGTTAAATTTGTAACAACAACAAAAAAATAATGGCGCTCTGTGTTTTCATATAATTAATTTATAGCAAATGTTTAAATAGAGATTCTGTTCATAGCATATCCAACTACAGTGTATATATCAAAACCAGAGACCAAATTTTCACATTACGGCCTTAAAAGCAAATACCAAGGATGTGGCTGTATGGGAACATTGAAAATACTTCATTAAAGGAAACGCTGTAGCGGCATTGGCTTCCTGTAGGTTTGATGGTAACATGCCAAATTGTCATATGGGAGACATTGGTTTGGGAGTAAGTGTCATCCCTGCCTTCCAGGCTGCAATTTAGAAACAACATGGTATTGGGGTGGAGGTACAGAGGAGGCAAGGCTGACCCTGTTTAAGCCCCTAGCAAAACTCTCGTTGGCTTTTGAGCATGCTGGAAGAGCCCCCACAGAGCAGCTGTATTTAATCTTCAATTCAGGGGGCTGCAGCTGCACATACAGTGACTCCTCCTGGCACTGCCTTGGACACTTTCTGTGCACACGTGCATGTCCCTGCAGTGCAAACCTGCAGATGAGCAGTGTGGTTAAAGTAGCATCCAAAGCACTTCCAAAATGAAGCAAAAGCCAAAAATACCATTCCAAATGTAGCACCCATGGATGGTATTGAGAAATAGTTCCAACACAGAAGCACTCCAGAAGAGCAAAGTATATCAACCAATAAAATTTGCGGTGGTACCTTATATCGGAGTGTGTCAAGTTCAGCTGACCAACATGAAGCAATCTCTCACAGGACAGCGGGTGGTCTCGCATCAGGGAGTTTCCTGTGTGGATGAACAGACCTTGTCGGCAGACAGGTACCGAGCTACTTGTCATCTCCATGTCCATCATGTTCTTCTTCTCAGAGATCAAGTTACAATGATTGTAGCCACCGTTCACTGTCAAAAAACCCCAAAAGAAATTAATAATCATAAGGCTTTGACTAAGAACCCTCCACCCTGACTACTGCTTTGTATGCTCAGTTCGGATCTCCTTGCGAAATTCTTGTAAATGACACGGCAGTGGAAATGAAAGGTTTCACAAGGAAGCAAAAATGAATTGCAAAGGAATCTGGATCTCTGAAGTACGGTTGTTTATTTCTCATTTTAAATTTTGTGGCTATTTTACACTTCATAATGTAACTCAAAAACCCCTTAGCCTGATAGCTTCATTTCCTTCTGTTTATTTTTATGGTGGACTCTTGCCTGTGTTAGATTTTGGAGAGGGATTTTTCAGACTCCCTTCGTTTTCAGGGAGAGGCACCCTCTGAAAACAGTGACGTAAGTCAAGTTTTTCTTTGCAGACAATCTCTATCATTATGACTTTAGATGGGCATGTTTCTACTTTACTGTCAGGTCAACAGTGTGAAAAACTGTAATTCATTTAGTTTCAATGTATAGATTTAACTGTATTTTCCAAGCAAGCTATTCTTATAAATGTTAGTGCTAATAATAATAACATATTTGTCCCTGGTGAATATTACATTTTAACAGAGTTGGTAAAACAGAGTGGAGCTATAGCAATATTCTTCAGAAATACATATAGAACCACAAATGACAATCTAGCTAAAAAGAGAGGACAAAGCAGAAATTGAGAATTTAGATTGCATTGATCAAACACCAGCAATTCCATTTAACTTAGAGCATGTTAGTTGGGTTCTTTACCTCTAGTGAACTAGTCAAACACTCATAGATAAGCATATATAAAAGTAGTTGTAAGAAATTTAGCCTTCAGAGGCTAGCTAAAAGTCACAATAGCCATTTCCCATCATTTTCACCACTGGATATGAATTATGCTTTTAAAATACTAGATCTTCAACACAGCCCCTCAAAGCAAAGATACCCTTCACATACATGAACCCCCTTTTTCTCTTATGGACAGCTGCTAATGCTTCTGGACTTGGTCTTTTCCAACCTAAATGACTCTGATCTTATAGTAAAGGCAAGTGGGAGAGCCTGGGCTGCTGTGGTCCTCTATAATGACAGCTAATGAATGCTTTGAAAGAGATGAGAATAGGTTCAGGTTTTTGGCGAGTATAAATGAGAAGAAACAGGTGACTGGGGAAGGCAAAAAAAGCCTCTGGTAACTGGAGAATTTGTGAAAGGGATCACAGCACAAAAGTCCATTCTCCTCCACTGGCTGGGCTCCACAGCCTCCCCATCATGCTCCGCAGCACCATTGTGATAGGGAAGCCCTATGGCAGATGAAGACGCAGTGCAGGCAAGCATCCAGACCCACAGAAAAGAGAGGGTACATGTGACACCCAAATTACAAGTTTCATGAGGCATTATTGTGACATTTCCAGAATAGAGTTCCCTGTTTCCAGTGAAACATTTTCAGTGCTTGGCTGATACATTATATTTGTTGACCATTTATTTATCTGATTTCTGGTTTTTTTTAAGAAGTCAGAATACTTAAAATTGGAAAATACAATACTGGGATTTTCCCACCCAGCTCCATCACCATGCCAAGGCAACCCTCAGGAAGTGTTGGCCAGCATTATTTTATATAGACAAAAACCTCATGTAAGATTTTTAGGAATAATAAATGAGTTTGTATTTAACTATACAAAATGGGCTGTTAGCCTTTTTCCTGGTAATTAATACATATGTTCTAATTATTTCAGGAGTATATTCAGAGACCTGAATTCACTGATATTGTGTGATTACTCCAAATGACTCTGAAGACATGAAGAAACTGTACAGACATGTAGCATCCTTTAGCCTGCACAGGGCAGCCACTTTGGACCAATGCATTTCAGAAGATCACTCTGGATGCCTTTCAGCTGCTAAGGGGATGTTTGTGACAATTAGCACTGCCCTGGTTGTAATCATGACACAAGTTATCATGATATATTCTGGAGTCCATCGGGCTTTATCCCATTCCTATTTTGGCTTCATCCCATCATAATTTAACTCACTTCAAGGCTGATATCTACCTTTGCAAGACTGTATAATCAAGCTCATGGCTCTTAATTTGGATAGATAAATTAAGCATTTAAAAAGTATCTAAATACAGTGTTGAACCCTGGTGAAATAAGTTCTATACACTTTTAAAGTGCATACACTACACTAAGAGAAGTTGGTAGATCAGTCATACTGAAAATACCCAGTTCACAGTTCCTCTTCTTTCCCACCAGCAGTGTTACCTGGAATATATTCAAGATGTATCTTCCTTCCAAAATACTACACATTCTTTTTAAATGTTTAAGACTTATACTGGATTTGTAATAAAAACACTTTCTTTCTTTCTTTCACTCCCCAAAAAATACAAGTCTGAAATTCATTAGAGCTTTCTAGATATTCATTTTATCAATTTTATCATATTATCAAAACACAGAAACTTGAAGCCTTCACCAAAGTTCAGCAACACCAACTGTAGCACACACAAATACCTATTTGTGTGAGGATGGAGATTTCCTAGAATAACATGAACATTATCCCTGTGCTGTCAAAAATTATTATCTTCTCTTATAGCTGTCAAATCAGAGAATACATTTTCCCCCTGCAAAGGAACAGAATACTCATGCTATATCTATGAAATTATGTCTTTCAGCCAATCCACTGTACATTTGCCTTCACAAAGCACCTTACAGAGTTATTAACAAGACTAGAAGTTTCTTGCACAATAGTGCCTTGAGTGAAGTCACACTTGCATCAGAGCCCTCTGAAATGTGCCCACCACATGGGAGTTGGAAGAATGACAGGCAAGGAACATCACCAGCCCCACAGCAAGTAAAGTAAGAATCGAGAGGTTGCCTCTGAACACAGATAATCAGAGTCCACGTTCAAGCACACATGAAAGCAAATTCATTGCCTCTGAAAAGAAGGAAAATAGTCTGGTTTACACCAGTGTAACTAAGAACAGAATCTGGCCGTTTGACAACTAGCTGTTTTATAGAATAGTAATATCACTGGCTGGCATACACAAGATTTAAGCATTTTCCATGTCTGGAACTAGATCTCTTCTTTCACTGGCATCGAGGGGCCTTTAACTTACATACTGTAACTTACCAATAACAGATGAAAAGAGCACATGCTCCCTGCCTTATACCAGAGGGTTCACCCTGCTTTCAGTACAACCATAGCTATTTCATGAATCCATATAAAAAACTAATCCTAATTTACAGAGAGTAAATCTAATAAAAGCAGAGTGGTTTCCAGAAGGATCTCATGGAAGTGGAATCCATCAAGGTAACTTTTGTCTTTCTCTTTTTCTGTCCTGCAGTTTTGATTTATATCTTTACATTTAAGTGTTCGTGGAGGGAACGGAAGAGTTGATACAGTAGTGTGCAAAGGCCGCAATCAGGCAATTCCTTCCATATGAGTAATCACATTGGTTAAGTTTTGGATATCTTGCTTCTTTTATTCTGGGGCAACTGACTTTGGGAGAGATTTTTCTTGATTTATGCCAGATTAAGACATGTGAGTATTGGTCCCATTGACTGTGATGAGGCTACACACCTCACACTGGTCAGGATCTGCAGAGTCAGCCCTATGTGTCTTGCTAGGGATGAATTCTCCCAGAGGAAAACAGAACATCTCCCCCACACAAAGGGAAACCTGTCTGTGTAACAATGAGATCAGCATTTAAAACAACCCTGCTAAAGGGCAGCAGCTCTCTTTCATCCCTGGGGAACATCTTGTTTACCATTCAGGAAGGCTTCACTCTTGCTGAGAAAATTAGCTATTAAGGCTAAGAAGGTAACAGCAAGAACTTACCAAAAGGGCCATTATTCAACAATAAACACATGTTGCAGTGCTTTGGAGTTTACCTCATTAAGGCCAATGAACAAATAACTGAAATGATGTATAATTGAAATGACTCACATTCAAAATAGAGATAGATTTGAAGTATTTGCCTAACATACTTCGATATCCCCAGAGCATTGTGGGGTTTGTGGCGAAGACCAAACTAGGTCATTTGCCTTTTTTTTTTTCCTTACTGTTTCTTCTCTTTAATTACTTCATTTTATTAAAAGAAAAAAAAAAAATTGCCATTCTTGGTTTTGTTTGGATGTGATGTCCAAAATTTACCACGACAACACTGAGAATTGGAACGCTGTTACTGGCAGCTGGATGAGTCACGTGAGAGTCAAAGACCAAACAGGACCAGATTGTCTCAAACAAGTGAAAATCAGCCACGTTACAAGAGGCCATCAAAGCCCTCCACTGAGAGAGAACGATTAACTCAAAAGGTGCCAATGCAGCAAAGCCATGTATTGTAGGGAAGAGACTGAACCCGTACTCAGCAACCCATTCCACATAACTAGAGCTGAATAACCTCCATTACTGTATGGCTGGAGTGACTGACGCAGCTCCTATACAGTCAGCAATTTAAGAGCATCAGGAGAGATGCACAGCATTATGCTGCCTGCTTGAAGGCTTTAACAAATGAACTGAATGCTTTCAAAACACTGAATCTTCAAAATGCTTCATGAACATAGAGCATTTTCAACATTTTCAACAACTACATCAACACTTTTGCAAAGTTTACTATGCCTGTCATACCATTCTCTATGGTAAATGGGAGGGCTTTTAGAGCCTTAAGCAGACTTTACCCCAATGTAACATTGTTATTTTCACTTATATCTTCAAGCTCCCAAAATGGTATCCTAAACATGGACTTCCAGACCTTTGCTTTGAGACTCTAACGAGGGGATGTTCAGATCTTGTTTTGACCTCTTTGCAGTCATTTGCACCATCAGGTACACAACAGATCTCTAACCATTTGGGCTTTTCACCACTTGCAAGATTAAACTTCTGTACATTAAGAAATCTTTGCAATAATTTGTAATTCAGTAGAAGACTTCCAATAACATTTGAATATGAAAGATTAGCACTTTTGAGTCATACAAATACGATGGGGTCCCAGATTGTTTGACCATGACTCTTTATGCAGGTAAATGTATGCTCTCACAAAGCTTTGAGAACTCATATATTCTAATTACAAGTTAATTTTTACCCTCTGTATTTTTGGAAGTTCTCTCTGTGTTTTGATTTCATCTCTGTGTGATATCAATATTGTGCCCCACAAGGTTTCCTTCCTGGGTTAGAGGAAAACAAGAAACCCCTCAGAGTTGAACAGCCCCAGAGCTTTGCATTAAAGTGCAAAATTCCTTTCCTGTTCCATTAATTCAGTCGTATCATAGAATCACAGAATGGTTTGGGTTGGAAGGGACCTTAAAGCTCACCCAGTTCCAACCCCCTGCCACAGGCAGGGACACCTTCCAGTAGACCAGGTTACTTCAAGCCCCATCCAACCTGACCTTGAACACTGCCAGTTAATTATAATTATCTGAGTTTTCTGTGTTGCACAGGTAGTAAATGCATGATGTGAACATCATGCTGAGGAAACAACTACACAATCACACAGCTAGTGACTATCAATCAAAGCCAAGATTCTATGGAAAAGTTACTCAAAATGTCCAAATAAAATTGTGCAATTCTTTAAACCCCTTGGGCAGCCCATGGGGTCAAACATACTGACTTTCAATACGACCATTTGTCATGAACAGCTCCTTCAGTTCATTTGCACTGGCAAAGGAAGGCAACAGTTCTTTCTCCAAAGAAAGAAGAGATCTTCAAGTCTCTTTTGTTACTGTTTTCTCCTTACCTGATAACTGAAGTAGTTAACAATAATAGCACTGAATTTTCACTGCTGCATTCAAGAGTTTGTATCTCAAAGACTAACAAAGCAGCTCACACCACAATTCCAGGTTCACCTCAGACCTCTGTATCAGTTACAAGTTGTTCACATTTTAAGGCCTGTTTCATACAGCTGGTAGGGACTTGGCTTCATTTTTTATAATGCTTGTATACTATCTTAATGAACACACAGTACGTGAGAGCCAAAAGATTCTTTATTACAGACCATACTGCATAGTGAGAGTGAAGTGAAAACCCAAATTGCCCTACATATGTGTATCACGTGTAGGTGGCAGATCCTCTGCCTAGTTGAAGGGGATACGAAGCTATAAAAGATTAGGGTTAAAACCAACAGCAGTCAGTAAGATTAGAATAAAAAAGAAGGATCTCTTTCCTCCACCATGCTATAAAATCCTATAACAGAAATACTTATTGCTTTACTTTCCCATTGATGTATGAGTGAAGACAGAAGGGCTAAGAAAACTCTTGTAATCTAAAACAACCCAGCTAGTGAAATAAATTGTCGAGTATCAATCTTAAAAACTTGTGAAAGATAAATACAACCCATGTGTGTCTTTCTAGTAAAATCTGGACCCTAAGTGTTGGCTACATCTATATTTGTTATTTCATGTTCAATTTATTTTTAAAACAAGTTATTTGGATTGCATTTTATTTCTGTTCTGTGGAATCTCTTTTTGCAGACTACACACAGGATTTTGAAAGAGTGAATGACTTGGGCTGGCATTCCCGAATAAAGCAGCGTGGTTGATTTTATATCAGTCTAACTTAAAACAATTTGAAAGCATTTCAGTAGTTTAGAGATCTGTAACCTTTTCACCCTCAAGTATGTAGATACATATGGCTCCCATATCTGACTTTCTCATGCTATTTTAAAGGTAATCTTGGAGTCCAAGAGGCAGGAGAAGAACACAGTAACAATACACTACATCTTTCAGTGCTAACATGGCTTGCAATGGTTCGTAGTTTAGGTTTCCAGCAGAGACCTTCACAACACTTTCTGAAGTTAGCAAGTACAGCCAAGATTCAGGAAAACACACGCCATGTGCTTAGGTTCCAGTGACTTCACAGCCTTAGCTGATGTTCTGAGTTAGGCTCTAGATGTGTAAGAATATAACCATTTTAGGTAACAGTGAATAGATTGACAGAGAAATAAAATAACTCTCTGCTATCACAAGGAGTCTCTCATTCCACTCAGTTTTGAAACACAACTTTCTTGTCTTTCTATCTGGATCTCAGACCTCTAAGTTATGCCCCCAAACAGAGCTGAGAACAGACTGAAAATGACCATTGCCCTCTTTTGTGGCAATCAGGACAAAACCTTCTGGAGTCTGATGAAACACAGGTCTTGTCATTACGTTCATTGTTACATAGTCTCCTCAGCTTGGAATCACCTTTTGCCTGTTGCCAGGCAATGTGCAAAATATTATTCTCAGCACATCTGGCCTTTTTTGTGGTCAGTTATCCTTCCTCACTACTTGGATTGTAGTAACAGGGGGAAAAGACATTAAAATAAATGCTTTAGGAAAATATTAAGCTCAACAAACATTATTTTAATTAAAAGGAAATCCTAAAACCCACCTAATGGGCACTTGGAGAATATAAGCTCAATGTAATGAAATTCGATGTATTTCTTTTTCTTTTTTTTTTAAGAAGCCTTGTGTTTGGAATAGGTTTAACTTTCAGTATTTCTGATAGGTTGGATATATCCTTATGATTTTCCTTGCCCTGCCCAACACAGGAGAACAGGGGCTCCTGCCTCTGCCACCTTACTAGTAACCATGTTCAAAGGAGATGCATATACAGCCATTGGCCCCATTCTCCTTTCTCACCTCTTCACTCATCTCCATCTTCCTCTCATTTCTAAGCTCAGTTTGCACCCCTGTCTTCCACCACCACCCTTCACCTTCTCCAGCCTGTGCCTCACCTGCCAGTACATGTTCCAGGATGCCATAGATGCAAGACTGCTGCTGCACTGTACAAAGCTGGCTCTACCAAAGTCATTGTATGATTTAGATTCACAAGGTTTAACCCTAGCTGAAGCTGGTCACTCCATCTGGGTACCAACAACTGTATTTTTCAATGTGAGCAACACACGTAACACACAGAAGCTGCTGTCAGTCTGTCTGGTTTAAACTCCCTGCTCTCACACATGAGCTTCACCAACAACCTGTGCTTCCAGAGACCAGCTCAACTGGGACAAGTCAATCCCCCCCAAATAAATGCCACTGTCCATACTGGTGTAAGGTATAAGGCAACTCTACGCCTTTTAGGGTTATGTACACACTCACCTGCCCTTGTCCCCTTTGGTTTGTCTTTTTTGTTGCTCTAAATGGACACCAGCAGGGTTTTCACTGCAGCCTGTAGTTAGACAAGGCCTGTAGATCAAAAGAACTCCAGAGTGACTCTTTCAAGACAGAAGTTCACATATTTTCTGATGAGGGTACTTGCATTGTTCCTATTGTAAACATGATTTCATCATTGATTCTATGACCCCATTGAGAAGGCAGGGTCTTTCCATACATGCAAGTTTGAGAAAATCTATTCCTTTGGGGTTTTTTCCTCTCAGCATTCACTCATAGCTGGAGCATGCCTACTGTGAACTGCCAGTGGGTTATTGCTTTCCCATTTACTTATTAAACCCTGAACTTTTAAACTTCCAGATCTCCACTCCCCTATATTTTACTTAGTCCATTTAGCCTCTCTTTTCCATGGAAGTTCTAGCCAGCAGACCATGTAAAGACTCCGCAGGGGTATATGTTCTCCCAAACATTTGAAACACAAAGATGTGCAGGGAATGAAAGCTGGGGATTTGCCATATGGCACCTTGCATGCGTCTTGTATAAACATATATGTCCATGTCCCAGGAAGGAATTTTATGTCTGCCTGGCTCAGCAGTACACTATATACATTGAAAAGGTAAAAAACCCACCACCCAATGGAATACAACAAAAATGATTTCCACCAAGATGTTCTGCTCGAAGATTTAGAAGCCTGGAAGTGTCACCAAGTCAGAAAAGGCCACTGAAGCTACCTGCTCCAAAGAGAACCACTGCAGATCACACACAGTTATGCAGAAATGGTAAACTTTAAACAAAGGAGGAAGCTGGCAATTATAAAGCATTTTGTTCTTTTCAGTGCAAGCTAGACAGAGGAAAAGGTCTGGTGGGATGTTGATGCACAACACTTAGTCTTAAAGACCTATTTCTGATGCATATATTTAGAAACCAGTCTACTCCTAGTCAAAGGAGACAGAAAATGACTCATAATAGGAATCACTGGGAGTCTAGAACTAACTTTCCATGTTGCTATGTGATAGGAATGTTCCAACATGTAAAGGGAAGACAATGGAGGGGAGCTAATAAACCTGCACTGCACATCAGCTTCCAGCAATGGGTTGTCTTCCTTTTGCTGGCCCTCCAAAAGTGTGGATTAAGCTCCTTTTCTATGAGAAGCTTCATGATTCTCTCCTCTCTACTTATATCTTCGTTCCAAGCTCACTTCTTGTAGGAGCTTCTTGGAGACATTTTTTCCTGGTTCTTTGCAAATCAGTGATGAAAAACTACAGTGAAAAGGCATTTGATTGCTGAAGACTACACATTGTCCTAATGCAATTTGCATTGCTTTCTCTGTTCTCTTATTAAGTAGGAGACATCTTCATATAACATGACCTCCATCTATAGTCACTACAGCTCTCTCACACTTACCAAGTAACCTACATCCCTATCAAGCTCTTCCTGCCCTTGCTTAAAATAATTACAATGAAAATTCAAACTGCTACCACAAATAGGCAACCATTTCACCTGTACAGTCTCCTTGATCATTTGACACTTGATACCTGATACAGTAATGGCTTCTTTGCAGCTTAGAATTAACACTGCCAGCAAGAAAATTCAAGACAAACAGTTTGCCCAATACATGCTGAAAAGAGCAACAGCCTACCCCTGCTACTCTTCACTCGCTTTTTTCATTGTTTGTCACTGCTTTCTGCCAAGATTTTGGCGTTATTTCAAGACTTGATTTGAAATATATTTAACACCAAGTGATTTGCAATGTCATTTTCTATTTTACCAGAATTATGCTTGGGACTAGTTCTATTTAAGTAGAATTTACCCTTCTGCACTCATTGCCAGTGAACAGCCTCTTGCAGGCTCTCCACAACAGAGTACACTTCTCCCTAACTTTACACAAGTCTGAGGATAGCAGCTACCTATATTGTAGATACATGCAGTGCATGTTAAACATAGACCTTAATGTTATCACCTGTAAGGACAGTGGCAAACATGAGTTATTGGTGCAATAAATACCTATATGCTATGTAACACAGTAAGAAGAAAAACTCTTCTCCTCTATGACTTAAATATAACTCGTGCAAGTATCTATCCAAAACGGAGCAGCTTCAGACAAGTGAGAGGATGGAACATCTTGACTGTATCAATCTCTTAAGAAAGTCAGATTCTGGTGATAACCATACCACCCTCACCATTACCTGCTCTTCTGTGGGTTTTTTTTAGCAGACTGTGGGACAGGGTAAGAATGAAGCTATTGTGGAATCTGC
Source organism: Coracopsis vasa (assembly GCA_026283785.1). Classification (NCBI taxonomy): domain Eukaryota; kingdom Metazoa; phylum Chordata; class Aves; order Psittaciformes; family Psittacidae; genus Coracopsis; species Coracopsis vasa. The sequence continues at coordinate 25,413 of JANHGB010044002.1, forward strand.
TGTGAAGAGGTAAAGGTGCAGAGAAGAAGAAAAAGAGAGATGAGAAAGATTAAAGAGTACAAGGGCTGCTGCAAAAGGGAAAGTTCTCACTGAATGGTGCTGGCTTATATGAAGACTGAATAAACAACAATTAGAAGTTTAGCTCCTGCTAAAAGCCCTCTGTGAACCTTTGAGTGATGACAGTGGGCAGTTGCTATGGATTAGGAGGTATATAGAGTACTTTACTTTTATTTAGCATCGCTGCCTTCTACATCCTTCTGTAAACTGGGCCTGCACTTTCCACAAGAGTCATGAGAATAAGGTATCTCAGTGCTTACATGAAGCTGGATATGCCAGTGAAGAAACAGACACGTAAGTGTCATTGTAATCAAGAAAAGCCCTTTACTCAGATACACAGATTGTGCAATCACAGAAACCAGGGCTGGAAGAGTCTTCAGAAGGTGATTTAGTCTACCCTGTGTCTCAACAGCATAATCCAATCTCACAGATTTAATGAGGTGTTTGGCCAATGTGTCCTTTACAGCCTCCAGCAGTTCCTCAGCATTCCCAACAACCTATTCACTTGTTTAACTTGACCAAATTTTTTCCTTCATGTCTAATTTGATGTCCCCTTAGCACAACTTGGTCTGTTACATACTGTCCTGTCCAAACTGGACATGGGGAAGAGTCTGTTATCTTGCCCTACATAGCAACCTTTTATGTCTTTGAAGGCTCTCTCCACTCAGTCTTCTCTTGCCAGCATTACACAGCCCTCATTATTTCAGATTTTTCTCACAAATCATGCTTTCCAGAGCTCTGATCTCTTCCCTCTGTCTCCTTTCTGAACTCTTCAGCAGACTGGAGAGTTCAGCCTTAATACTACCCTTTTTCCCCCTCCACATTTTACACTGTCAGATCCTGTTCTTTGCACATGATAGCAGGTACATGCTTCCTTCACTGTGAGGCAGCAAAGAAGCAGCACAGTGGCAGTCAGACACAGCAGTTAAATCTCATCTAGATTATTTTATCTTGTTTCTTGGATAAGACACAGAAGAATAAGGCTAATTAACTTTTTGTATGACCCAGTTTTCCTGTTGGTTCTTACTGTTGCATTAAACTGCTCTCTGAAAAACGCCTAGAAATCTCAGTATAGAACTTACCAAATGCAATTCATGATTCATGCAGAGGTAAAAATGGTCTCCACTGAGGTCTCATCACTCCATAATTCAACTTAGCAGCATAAAACACTAAACAAAAACTCCCAGGAAAGTGCACATACTTGCACACTGTCCAGATTCCAGTGTTATGGCATTCTCAAAACTCTAATTAGGGCTGACTCTTCAGATTTACAGCACTTTGCCTGCTGACTATCCCCACCATCAAAAATACATGAAGAGCATGAAATCATTCTAACACGCTGATCTAACTGACCCAGTGACACTGACAGTAATCATACTGTCTCTGGGTCCAGTTCTGGTTTTGTCTGATTGTCAATCAGGAGTCACTGCAATAGGCATTGACAACTAGAAGGTGCAAGATCACACTTACAAAATCTTCTAGAACTGAGTATCTAAAGATGCACAACAGAGGGACAAATTCTAACATCCCCATTTTAACAACAGCTTCCAGTGCTCAATTAGAGATACAAATGCTGCAGCCAGCAACTCAGTAAATACTGTTGAATGATCTTCTACTCAGACCAGATTTGAAGACCTCAGACTGAGAAGGTCCAGCCTGTTACAACTCTGGGCAGATATCCCACTCTTCTCCTCTTCCCTATCACCTTGGCACACTGCTAACCTTGATAATGAAGGATGAGGATTTTTATCTTGAATGTGCATTTTAATGTGAATTTAGTGCTGGAGAAAAATGCCAGGTGAAGAGCTGTGGAGATAGAAATGTTCCCATAGCAGGTAAAGCGTGGTCAAAAGGTGTGCAAGGTTCCCTAAATGTAATAACCCAAGAGGCAGAAACTTGCTCTATAAGAACTACTTCAAAGTGAGAAATGGAGACTCTATGGTGAAGTGACCGAGTCTGAGAATAGCAAGCATAGCACAGAAATAGAGAGCAACTTCCAAAGACCACACAGTTTACAGGCTGAACCCAGCCAGAATGCCAGTGAGCTTGGTGGATTGTATTTCTTGTGGGATATCTGCATCCAGTTTAACCACACGCTGTTGGATCTAGAGTGCATCTTTTAGAAACACATCAAATCTCAAAGTGGAATCTCTAAATGATGAAAAATCACTTCTGTGGCAGTTTGTTCCATGTTTCTCAGCATGAATTTTATATAGCTTGAACTTGTTTGACTTCAGCTCCCAGGCACTGGGTCTCATTATGCCTTTGTGTGCTAGATTAAAACACAAAACATACCTGGTACTTTCTGCTTCTGTTAGACTTTTCTTCAGTGACTAATTGCCCTTCTCTTTCATTTTCTCCTGGTATAGTATATTCTACAGATCATGCATCATTTGTGTGAATCTTCTCTTAAACACAGTTCAAGAGAATTTAAGCCAGTTTTTCCAAGGAACCTTGTTAAATTGTCAACACTAGAACAGCACAGTTCTAGAACCATTAATAACATAACACAGCAGTGTTGTTTTGCTACTTCTGCCTGCTACGTGCCTAAACACAGCTCTCCAATTTCATATTAACTGTTATTCTGCTGCAGCATGGGAACAGGAACTCTTGTTCAGCATATTCTTCATGTTTTACCTGAAGCTGCCTGGCTGGGTCCTTTAATCCTCTCAGAGTTTGGAGGAAGGGAGAAGGATGGTTACTCTGGTTTTGTTTGTGCGTGACTTTATTACAAGTCTCTGCTAAGAAACAGAATAAAGTCGCCAAATTATACTACTGCGCCTCCAAACCTAATGACCCAGAAGGAGTTCTGCTGTCGATAGGCCTAACTCAATAGGCACCACTGAAAACAATGGAGTCCCCCAGTGTGTGACCAAAAAAGAAATAACAACATTTTAAGGAATGTAGCAACTGCAGAAGCTCAGTAACCACTTATGAAACTAACCATTTGAATTTTTTGTTTACAGGCAAAAAGAGCTCCAGCAATAGAGTCAGTGAGTGTGAGATTTCTGTTGTTTCAATTATGCCTTTCTTAGGTTTGCCTTGTTTGGTTTAGCACAAGTTCTGCACAATACATCTAAACTCTATTTTGCAAAAGACAGCAGAGATGGAGTAACTGAAGCCATTTAAAAACTAAAGGAGCTGGAAGCTGACTGTGTGTGTCAGCCGAGCCCCACGGTAAGCCACGGCCTTTTACAGCTAAAATGATTTCCGCAGGAGTAGAGTACAGCTCACGAAAATCCATGTTACCTGGCAGAAATCCATGTGATCCTGAGCGCACACTGACTAAGAAATCAGCTGAGATGAAGTTGGGGGAATGCAACCTCTGGAAGTTCCCAAAAAAAAGAACTTCCAGAGGTTGGAATTTTTCCTTCTCACTGTCATAGCCCTTCACTAGCACAGATCCTGGCAAGAGGGAAAAGATGAAAGCAGTTCAGCTCCAAAATCACTACTTGGGATACGACAGAAGCCAATATCATGCATTATTTGCACTGTACAGCATTAGCAGTAGTTTTACAACAAGCAAAGTGAGGAAAAAAAGAGACTAACAACAACAAAGCTGGGCCACTTCAGAGCATGCTGCAGGCATCTCTAAGCTGGCGTGCCTTGAGCTACCAAGTCCTCATGCTGCAGGGTAACACCAGGTGGGCTTCCTACCCCTAGTAAAAAGGTCTGTCACCAAAGACTATATTAGGCTGGGTCCAGGGCTAGGCTGGCAAAACTGCTTACAGCCTGGTTTCAAAGGCAAGGCCAGATGCCGAGCACGGTGCTGCCAGCCACATGCACTTAACTCAGTGGCTGTGCTTAGGAAGAACTAAGCTCTATACAAACACCAGGATGTGTGCTGCAGTGACTAGTCCCACACCAGCAAGAGTGGCTTCCCAAAGCTCAGGTCTACATCCCCTGTATGTCAGTGCAAATTTCCCTCAGTGTGGAAAAGCAAAGTATCTTGTTTCTGTGTAATTGAATCCCAGCCATGTATATACAGCTAATGACTAGTTACACCACACATAATGAAGAGTCACGTTTTGCTAATTGCATAGAAAATAAACAAGCTAAAAAAGAAAACAATTACTGGCTTTGGTAGGAATCTCTCTTGACCTTCCTTCTGGACTCAGATCCTTGATGCTTAGACTGCTATGCATTACAGTCACTGTCGGGTGCATGCACAGCCTGCTCTAGTTTTGCTTTCTCTTTAATGCCCTCAGGATTATCCATGGCCTGTTTCCTTGCACCCACTTGACTGCGGTGCAGCCATGGCTAGTGAGCTATCCTCAGCTTTTACTTCTGAGATACAGGTAGAGATTGTCTAAAACAGACATGCTATGGCAGAGCTGTGAGGAAACCTTATGCCCTCAGCACTGGAAGGGGAACCATTCTTTGTACATACAGTGAGAACTGTGCAATTCTACAACATGCCCTGTTATTTGCTTATTAATATTGCCAAAGCATAACAGTTTATAATGCAATTGCAGTTTATTCTGCACAGGAATGATAAAAAATATTACTCCTGCCTCAGAAAGTTCACATCCAAAGAGGCTGACAGATACAAGCAACAGAGCACAAAGGAATGATGAGACTGTGCCCCTCAGCACAGCAGCAGCGGCCTTGGCGCAACTGTAACGGTTGGCAGGACAGAAAGCGGGGAAGAGGCAGGGAAAGACCTGACACACATACACAGCATGTTCTGCCTCTGCTCAGAGCTAAGGGAATCCCTCACATTTTCATATCAGTGCTTTTACTAAAGCAGGAAAACAAATCCCTCCTAAACATCTTATCATCTGGTGACCTGTTTCCCTCTGCTCTCCTATAGCCTGAGGTAAGCACCGTGTCACAGCAGTGTCTCCAGAGGTGACACAGTGGCCTGCACAACCCTGTGTGTGTGAGCACTGTGGGTCCTCTCTTCCAGGGAAGCAGCAGCTAATCAGTTGTTTCAGTCATGGCTGGACAGGGACATTTTATGTGGTGGAGGAAGAAGGGGAAAAAAAAGGGTGGGGAGAAAAAAAGACTTATAAGGGACTTAGGCTGACAAGTGGCTGTGGGGATAATGACCCAGTCAGAGTCCATGTGTTCTTATGAAAAACTCTCAACAAACCCCAGCATCTGGTAGTTCAGCTGTGGGTTTCCGCTGTTTATTTTTCTATTCCAGTGCTCTCATCCCTATGCACTGCCTGTGCCTGGCTCTGTTAAGCATTCCAAATGCTACAGAGCATAATTGAAAGAATAAAAACCCCAGGCTCAGCATCAGGCATGTACAGAAAAAAATGAAACTGCTTAAATCCTTTCTTACATTGAGGAGAACACAGCCAATAATCTACCAACACAACACCAGGCAGGGCTGAGGTGAACGCGAGCTAGGAGTGTCAAGACTTTACCTGAATTGGTGATTGCACACATGAACACCAGGTTATTCTCTTCCAACAAGTACGAACCATGACCAACCCCTTGGATGCACAGGGAGGAGCAGTTACTCCAGTGAGCTGTCCAGAGGATGGATCCTGTTCATCAGGTTCTCTTAATTTCAAAGAAATTAGTTCTTTCTCTACTTCTTTCCTCCCTCTTCACCTTCATACTGATAATCTCAATTACAAAACCCAGCATAGCCATCCTGCCTCTGCTGCTTACTCTCTGCCTACTTAAAAATTCAGTCTCTGACATCACTACATGGATGATGGGACTCTTCATCGGGGACTGTAGCAATAGGACAAGGGGTAATGGGTTCAAACTAAAACAGGGGAAGTTCAGGTTAGATGTAAGGAAGAAGTTCTTTACTGTGAGGGTCGTGAGGCACTGGAACAGGTTGCCCAAAGAAGTGGTAAATGCTCCATCCCTGGCAGTTGGCCAGGTTGGCCAGGTTGGACCAAGGCCAGGTTGGACAGAGCCTTGAGCGACCTGGTCTGGTGTGCGGTGTCCCTGCCCATGGCAGGGGTTTGGAACTAAGGTCCTTTACAACCCAAACCATTCTATGATTCTATGATAAGTCATCAAAGGTAGCTCCATGCAGCTAAACAAACAAACTGCTGCACCTTCAGTCTGCTTCTTCCTTTCACTCTCACTTTGAACAGTCCCTATCATGAGGTATCCATAACATAGACTTCATCTCTGACTTAGAAGTCTCAGCCCTCACTTCACCTCCAGGCCTTTCTGTAGAATATTCCTAAGGCAATGCCTTCCTGATCTACCCTCAGTGCCACCTCATCCATCCAGCTCCCCATTACCTTTGTTGCTATCATAGAATCATAGAATAGTTAGGGTCGGAAAGAACCTTGAGATCATCCAGTTCCAACCCCCCTGCCATGGCCAGGGACACCTCACACCAGACCATGTCACCCAAGGCTCTGTCCTACCAGGCCTTGAACACCACCAGGGATGGAGCATTCACAACTTACTTGGGCTATTGCTAATACATCCTCTTATGTCATCTTTATTCATGTAATATTCCCCCGCTCATGATCATGCAGACTAGTGTAGGAATAAACTAATACACAGGGACAGAGGGATGTAAAAATGCAAGGTGGGTAAGGCTGTTCCGAAAAAAACAAGCCCATGCAGCTATGATTAAAAGACGTGGGAACCCTGAGCTCAATGTGTGCTTGGTGAAGATATCTCTCTTACAACTCTGGCAGAACTACACTTGTAGGGCACACCACATGGCACCTAGGTCGTTGCTGTACCACCCCACTATTTTCCCACTATTCCAACTCCATAGCTCAGAGTCAGGAAAAGAGCAGTGGTCAGTGCCTGAAAGGCAGAGTTTAGAGAGAATCCCAAAGTTAAGGCTCCGCTTCTTTATGTTTCAGTTTAGTGAAGCCACATTCTGCACCCAACCAGCAGCACTGTTAACTGCAACCAGTCATAATCACTGGAGAAGCTTATTCAGTGACAATTCATTCTCTGCAATTATTACTCTGTTCTTGTAAAAGTTACCTAAATGCTGTGCTCACAGCTACAACAAGAACGTTCCCTTCACTTTTAGAGATGCATGATATTGAAAGCAGATGTACCAAACTGAACCTCTCTTTTTTGCAACGTACTGTAAATGTTTTTAAAATGTGCCTCTGGTACAATGCATGTCAAACAGTCAAATTCAAGGTAAAAAGTGTTGCCAAAACCAGAAGACAAATGAAGTTTAAAATCAGTTTTGACAGGTTAAATGGAGACTCTTTGAATCCATAAATCAGATGGTCAGTTTCTGGGAAGTTAATAATGAATGTATTTTCTCTCCATATTTATTATCCCAAAGATATCTGGAAAACCAAGCCAACATCAAAAGCAAATTTGCACCTCAGTGCCTGAAATACTTCACCCAAGTGGCAGTGAAAGTATGAGCAAGTTCATCTCCCAATATTTGCTTGTTCTGAAGACAGATGAAAGACTAATATTTGTACATAAAACAGACAACTTCTCCCGCTCAGAATCATTCTCTAAACTAAACATTTGAGCTCGGTGCATTTTCGATATCGTGCAACTCAGCGTTCACAAATCAGTGAATATCTAGATCAGGGTTTTTAAGGGTTGTTATGAGCAAATCGGTGTCTGTTTCAAATTGCTTTTTTTTTGAGGGGGAAATTATGTTTCAGAAGGGAAAGAACACGAGGAAACAAAACCTTATTCTACCTTCTGTGCAATCTGGTTGGTTACATTGGGTTAATTTCTTCACATGTAAAATGATGCATGCAAATAAAATCAAACCAAAACAAAGAAGGCAGAGAAAAATGTTTTCCAAGCTTTGCAACAGAGTGCTTACAGTGTTTATACAAATAGTAAAGTCTGGCTAAAACAAGCATATGACAGCTCTGTGCTGCTTTCAGACATGACTCCCATTTGCCATTTATTCCATTTAGGCAGAACTGGGTGCCCAGGCAGAGCCCCAGTGAAATCCCTGGGGCAATGCATGAATGCAAAGTTTTGCTTGCACACATGTCATTGCGAGATTAGATCTTGTGTGTTGTGCACTCCTTCCATGCTCACTCAACACGCTCCCACTGCAGCTGGACAAATCTAGATAGAAACTGTCCTGGAGGAATTAGTTACTACATAATACTTAATAAACAGAGGCCTAAGAAATCTATGCACTAAAACACAGGTTTCACCTCCTGACTTCTGTGTGTGCATGTGTATTACAAATTAGATTCCACAATCTGCTGGCATGGACTTTGTTTGGACATCAACGAATTCTCCAAAGAGAACAAGGTCTAGCCAAAATGGATTCCCCAACAGTTGGACACTTTTAAGACAGAGTGCTGGGCCATCTTGTCTAGATTGGATATTAGGAAAGAATTCCTTCATTGAAAGGGTTGTCAGGCATTGGAAAAGGCTGCCCAGGGCAATGGTGGAGTCACTGTCCCTGGACGTACTTAAAAGATGTGTAGCTGTGGAACTTAGTGACATGGTTTAGTGGTGGGCTTGGCAGTGCCAGGCTAGCAGTTAAGACTTGAGGAGCTTAAAGGTCTTTTCCAACCTAAACAATTCTATGATTCTATTGACTGTGCTTTTGCCGAGAAAGGTTGGAGCAGATGATCCTTGAGACCCTTCTGACCTGGGATTCTATGATTCTGTGATGATTCAAACTGCAGCACCTGACAGTCAACTCAGCAAGGAATAAAGGAGGAGAAATAGCTGTCACAGCAGCCTCTGAAATCGTCAAATCAGAAGGAGAAGACTGGATTTGCACATACATCTGTACACATGTAAGTGCCAATACAAACATTAGCATTTGGGAATACTCCATGGATTTAGGACACTGTAGAGATTAACATCACTACAATAATCTAGACATATGGGGAAATAAAATTCTCTTCAAATACATTTGATACTAATTCATGAAAATGGTTCTGCCATTTCTCTCAAACAACTATTGTGAATTTTAGTTCATCTGTGAAACCAAATCAGGAATAATCATTAAATCTCACCAGACCGTCTATGAAATCACAGTATTGAAATAACACAGACAACATTTTCTTTCAGCTGCTTAAGATCACAGCACCCTCAGAAGTGATATCATACATTAGTTACTATAACTTGATTTTTATAAACACAATCACATACTGATTTTATATAAGCAGATGTATGCAGCAGCCTGACTGCAGCAACTCTCAGAAGAAAGGACGACCACACAGGGATGGGCAGTTCTCACAGGACTGCAGGGTGACACCCTGCCATCACCCTGCCCTGGGCTCAGCTACATCCAGCAGCAAAGAGCCTTTCACCAACATCTGGGTCTAAGAAACAGCCATCCTACACAAGCAGTATTTGCATCCTTTGCAAAGTCATCCATAGCCAGTATCTATTAAATATAGCTCTGCTTTGATCCTGACATAAGACAGTGTTGGTTCTACTCCCAGCATAGGGCACTCAACATCACCCATTACCTCAAATCAGTATGCACCATCACTGGCACTGGTAATTACTGCCAAATTCTCCTAATCCACAGATATTAGCATTTAAATGACAGATACTTGAGTTTCAATCCTATCACACACATCTCTATATAGGTAAAGTTCATTTAGAATTCAACAAAATGCCATGAGGCTTGTGAAAGTCACTATATAAATCATGTGGAAGGGGGGAAATACACAACACAGAGACAAGCAGAACTTGTTTTCTTTGTAAAACAGCATTTTCCATAGTTTGTGGTACCACATTCCTGTGTTCTTTTGAATATAACATTTGAGTAAAAACTACGATTTTAGTCAATGTGAGGTTTTCCTTTGCAAATTCTTACCTTAGGAGACAAATTATGTTATTTTCTGGATCACTGAACTGCTGTTCACAAAGCCAACCCTAAACAATATGCTTTGTAAACTAAAAAGCAAGCTCAAAGCAAGCCACTCATTGCAAGATCCTGTACCTTGCCTATAAGCAGTGCAAGTACACTGGAGCACAGGGAAGGCAGCAGGGCCCCATTTCATTAGCATCAAAATTAATTGTTTTGCAACACAGAAACCTCAATACAGTTGGTTTCAGCTATCTTATAGATACAGCAGTCAAAGGCAAAACTGGGAACGAGAACTGCTCCTTCTATAAACACTGTTGCTTAGAAACCCTGTATTTTTAATAACCTAGCACTCTAAATTCAGCGTGGCCTGTCAGTATGGGATTTCAGCACAAGACACAAAGGTATTTTGAGGCCAGTTCTCTAATTTGCACTGTACCATATACAGAGTTGTTCATTGCAATACAATGACATGATCAGTTGGGGTAAGGAGACAGGAAACTGAGGACTTGCTCATTATTCAGATTACCATAGTGCCTGAAATCTCCAGTCCTAAAGTCAATTTCCTTCTACTAGTGATGTTCAAATAAGAAACAAGACAGACAAGCCTTACACCCAGAGAGCTTAAATGTGTAGAATAGGAGATCAAAAAAGAAGCAAAGGGACAACATATTTGAAAAATAACATATTCTACACAAAAGTTAAAAGATAAAATCAATAATAAATCAAAAATTAAGTACAGTTATTTGGTTTTGTTAGAAAAAATATGGTGTATTCACTTAAATAAGAATAAATATGGGGTATTTGCTTAAATACATCCTTTGTTCTTAGAAAAAACAACCCACCAGATGAAGCTACTCTCTCTGCTAAGTGGTACCTGACAGCTTACAGGATGCTGCTGAATGAAGCACAGTCACATCTGTTCCCAGTATCTTCATTGTGTTTCATTCTCTCCATCCCGCTACACTGCTTCCTTGCCTGTTAAAGTTTTGAAGTTAGAAAGTTTTCTCTTCTTTAGAGGACCCTGGAAGAGCTGCTTCAGCTCAAGCAGTGAGGGTTGTACTAAGGGAGATGTGATTTTGATAAAATCAAGCAGGATTTCTCAGAGACATCTGTGTTTTTCCAAGCTATGCAAATATCTGGGAATGAGATTTGTATTGGTAATGAATTTTTATAAACGAGGAACACCGGATGAAGTTCCCTCTGAACTGTGAGACAAGAATGCAAGGCAGAATCAAGGACCACATTCTGAGCTCTCCCAGACTTAATCGTCCATGTTTCTATTAGAAATTTATTATGAACAATAATTTAAAATACTTAGGGAACCAAATCCTGGCCTTGCAGCCAAAACCTTCTTTGAAGTCTATGAACTTTTTACCTGATCCACAACCAAGTCAGATATGAGTATGGATATCGGGATTTTACCCTTGAGTTTTACCTTGACTGTACCTATTTTGATTGCCATTGTTTTCCCTCTAGCACTTCCACCCATCACAGATCTTTGGTCACACCCCAGCAACATTACTTCATCACCCTGTAATCTCTCTGTGCAGCTGGCCAACAGGTTGGGCTCGTGTAGAGATACACCATTCCTAGCCCTAAAGTTTGCACTGTTCTTGCAAGGATAAGCTCGTAACTACCTATAAATGTCCCTTCTCCTTCTCACCCAAAGGGATGGCAAGTCTTGCTGTCTTGCCAGGAAAACATTACGTCTAAAAGCTGACACTTACTTTGACCCTGACCCTCTAAGGCATGTTACATCTTGTTCTTCAGCCATCAACTTTTAACATCTATTGTGTAATTCTGAAACAGTGATGCTTTCAGAAGATACCAAAGGCCACAGTTTTATTGCAATGTGACGCACATTGAAATCAATGACAGGGCCTCAGCTTAAACAAAACAACACACTTGCACATATAGTTTATAGACTTTAACAGAGGGGCTCTAACTTGCCATGAGTGAACAGCGTGCCATGGACATTTCTGAGCATTTCACTGCTAAAAGTTTCCTAAGGATCCTCCACTAAAGCCTTAGTGTTTATTCAAACAGAACTATGCAACAATATCTGTTTAATTACACACAGCAACAACAGGCATCACCAATATGGGGGGTTTAAATTCTCTCTCCTGGTGTAGTGCATGAGGTTGCTCTATTGATTCTTTAATAAGGATGCTAAAAGAAAAATTGACAGTCAGTCAAGGCAGTCCTTAAACATCATCAGGATATTCTTCCGAGTCAGGTTATTGATTTACCTGAATTTCATCTTTTCCCTAAGAATGCATATTGGCTCACAGTGATCACAGTGTGGTTTGTATGAAAATTGCCTTTTACTGAAAGCAAGTAGCAACAACGGACTCACAGATAAATGTAACAAGATGCAACACAAAGAGAGCACATCCTGCCAGAAACTACTTCTTTTTCCTTAGATTTTCATCTTGGTAATAACTTAGTAGATTGGGTAAATCTGAAGATTTATCTATTTCTTTATTAACTCAGTAGCAATGCAGCAGAGACCAAGATTTTCTTAATATAGTCCTTTTTTTTTTTTAAGATACTTTCTGTGCAGAAAAACGACCACTAATTCCCCAAATATCTGAAAAATCTTCAGAACCACTCATAATTCTTTGCCAAAGCCAACAGAGCCAGAATTTCCATGGATGAATCAGTACTGTTGCCACACTAACTCCTGCTTTGAACTTGACAAGTCTTGCAAGCAAATCAACATTGAACAGTCAGGTTTTGGTGGGAAATGTCCATGAAAGCCTCAGGCACTGAGAAAGTGCTCCTGACACCCAGCAAGCTGTGTGTTTCACTGCAGTCAGTGCCTCCTGGATGCTCCAGGATGGTATTAGTGCTACTAGCTGCTAGGATGCCAACCGCTCATGTAAATAGCAAACAGAGGCCCTGCTTACACAAAGTAAGTGCACATGCATGCACAACTAAGTGCTATTTTTGCAAGTTAGCTTTTTAACAACAGCTACTAACTGCAATGCAGGAAGACTGCACTCCTCTAGAATAGGAAACAAACATGCAACCAAAATTAAAACACCACTTTATGATCACATTAACTCATGTCAGATTACAGGAGTGAGAAACAACCTCTGTATTGGCAGATTACATGCAACAGAACAGGCAAACCAAGAAGCAACATAGAGTTTCCAAACCACAGATTCTGTACATGTAACTGATCAGTACAAACTCCAGCTTAGAGAGTTCCAGCAAGATGAAATAAACCTTACAGATTCCTCTAAGTTTTACTGGATTATCTCAATGCAGAACACACTAGGATGGCCAGCTAACAAAAATGACTGATAGCACTATAGGCGTTCAGGGATTAATAGAACTAGGCTTCCACATACTCTATATATTTTACTATTCTTTCAAAAATGACCCTTTATGGTCTGAATCTTTCAGGCCTCCCTCTCAAACTCAGTATTTCCATCACAGCTGATGTTTTCTAGTGTTGTTTTCTTAGGACACCTTAATTAGGGTAAGGTTTGGGCACTTTTAGGCTTTCCTCCATCAATGCATGATTTATCTTCAAGGTCTGTGTTGCCTATGTCCACTTAAATGCCTGGAAGGTAGGAGGGTCCTTAGATTACAGCAAAGACTGAAGTGCTGGAGCTGCTAACTCACATTTTGGGTGGTACTCCAAACAAGGCAAGTCCCTGAATTCAGCCCACACTTTGTGTCTTTCTGGTTAAGTAGGAGTAACAGCACTTCTGGATCTCACAGGGATACTTGTAAAAGAGATACATTAAAGGCTGAGAGATACCCAAGTTCTATGGGACCATACAATCACCCTGCATAGAGAAGTTGCTTTCAAAGCATTGCCATCTGGCCACCCCCATTTCAATGCTTTATCTATTTGCTGGCAAGACCTAATATAAAGTCTCCACAAAAAGTACCTTAAAATACAGCCAGAGAGCACACAGGGGATTGCATCATCTTTGTCAGGAAGAAGTCCGGATAATTCGAACAGGCTCTAGAATTGCAATACATATATATTTTGTGATACTTACTGCAGCTAAGCCTGAACTCTGACTCTCCTAAGCCTCTGCTGTCACTGCCAGACAGGAGAAACCTTCATGATATTTTTTAAAGCAGAAGGAAAGGACCTTTGAAGCATCTCAGGGAATCGTGTGTGTGTGTGTGTGTGTGTGTGTGTGTGTGTGTGTGTCCAGACATGCCTCCTATTACAAATAAACTGATACAAAGGCAAAAGAAAAGGGAGAAAGTCAGCTTTTTAGAGTACATTTCTATACCTTTGATAATCTGTCTTCATAGCTGGCAAATTAGCTTAGACTGCACTGGCTTGTGTGATGCAAGGACCATTCCCTACCAGATTATCAGTTACTAAAAGAACAGGTAGTCAGAGACTTGCCAGAGCACATTTCAGCAAGGTTTTCTGGGGGAAATACATTGGATTTAGTGCTCAGAGGATAGAAAGATTGAGAAGTGCTTTCTGGGAATTAGGGTTTTGATGGGTGCAAAATAATAGCTCAAGCCAAGGAGTAGTCATACATGGGGCACAGTGTGGTTAGCCCCAAGGCTCTGTCGAATTTGAGAGCTGGGCCTACGTGAAAGTCAAGCTTAAGACAACAATTTAACACATCTTGTAGTGTCAGATTTCAGACATTTCTCATTCACCTTAAGTTGTGGCCTAGTCACATTTTCATGGTTGCATCCACATGGAAAAACAATAGGAAGGGACAAAAGGAATGGAAAGAAGAGGAGCCCTGGAGTCCCTGTCACCACTTTCTCCCTCCCTTTCCCCAGCTTGTTCCCTGTTGGGTCATCCCAGCCGTCCCATCTCATCCCTCACACCCTCATTTACAGGCCCTCAAGGCCTGTCATCACTAGGGAAGCAAACTAGCACATCCACCCCTCCAGGCTGCGCTGGGAATACAGAATGCCCAACAAAATGACTGCTGCTAGCAGACCCTCATAGGAAGGAGGAATGGCTGCAGGACATGTTCTGATCCATGACTGTCCAGAGACTAAGAATATATCCAGGCCACTGCCTCTAATCACAAACCTCCCATCAACCATTTACTGTTACAGATTCTAGCTGAGAAGAAACCCAAGCACATCAGCCTTCACTCAAACACAATCTCTGATCAGGACTCAGATGGAGATCCTCAAACTGTTGACGTTAGGGAAGGTGGGAAAAGAGCTTTCTCCGGATGTCTCTGCTGGATTGATTTGATAGTGCTCATGGAACAAAAACAGCTGAGAGAAAATACTTGCTTTAAACAGAGGACACCCCTCTTTCCCTCTCAGTTCCTCTCCTTCCACTTCATCCCGTTTAAGGGACTGCGTGATTCTGGAATCAACACTGAGTTTCAGGTCCTATGTTCTTATGGAGATAGACCATAAGGAAATGAACCATTCAAGTCAATAAAGCCCAAACCTATGGGAGACTTGCTATTTTTTTTTCTCCTTTTTGAGCACTCAGGGAAGGAAAAGAGGATGACTTTGCTGAGGGGAATGCTGTGGTTCAAGAGAGAGTAGAAGTTAATATCCCAAATGTTTATTCTAGCAGAAATCCTCTAAGGAAGGATATTTCTTCAATGGAGCAGCAAGAGCATTTTTGAAAGTCCAAGGAAAGTAACAGGGAAATACCTACACGTTCTGAAATCAGAAATAGATAAAGAAGATTAAATTGGTTTTGATTTCTCTGTGAACTGGGGCAAAAAAAAGCTGTATTTGAAGTAAAAGAAAACTGGGAATATCAGAGATCTAGGATTCTGCCACACAGATAAGTATCTACAAGGTTGCAAGTTCTAAGTTACTACTTATCAGCCACTTCATACTGTCTTGTACAGGCACTGTCCTTAAGCAAGTGTAACCTAATTTAAGGTAGCTTTCCTTCAGGGAAGGAGAGCTAAAGTACCTTTCATTGACAAGGAGGTGCTGGAGGGTAAGAGTGTGCATATGGTTACTCACAACTGAGCAAATGACACACAGTGATTTATTATTCTCTAGCAGCTTAGGCTGATGCCAAAGCCCTGAGGCCCAGTGCCCCCATGAACACTTGTGCTCCTATCCATGGGCTCTTAAAAAGAGCTGAAACATCAACACAATAGTAATGTGTCTCCTAGCAGTCTGAAACATTCATGCACCTCAGGAGCAATGACTGTACACATGGAAGTATTAGAAAGGAGCCGAGGAATGTACATGAAGATATACATTCTTGGAAAACCTGTACAGTCTAGGAAAAAACCTTGGGAAGGAGATACTATCTGTCCAGCCACTCTCATGCCCTGCTGTATGAATCACTGCCTGAACTGTCCAGGATGGCTCTGTTACTACTGCCAGCTGAGCAGAATACAGAGCCCCACGATCACTGCTGGTGCTTAACTTGTCCTTCTTTTACAGATATGCATGCACAGCAGAGTCATATACTGCAAAGAGATCATGGGGCATGTTCTCAGCTCATGCAAATTACCAAAACTCCCTTTATTCAGGCTCTTTAGTGAATGAACTACAGTGATTTACACAAACAAAGGTCTAATGGTCTATGTCTTAAAAGTCTTTCCCAACCTAGTTGATTCTATGTTTAGGCAAACACTATAGCTGAGGGGGCAGGATATGGTATGTTACATCCTTGACAGGAACTAAAGATTGTTTTCAACCTAAAAGCAGACATCACCTCAGTTAAGCTAAATAGTCCATCTATGGGCTAAATGGATCCACCAAGTCCTTCCACTCTTCAGAAACCTATTTCAATAACTTTCCAGCATCCAAGCATGCGGTGGGGAAGGAGACTGCATGAAACATGTTTCCTGACTTACCTTGCCCTACAGAAGCAGTGAGAGACTAATGGGAGAAGATTCCCTTTTGCTTCTTTAAATAACAATAAACAGAGAGGAAGAGACATGATGTTTGGCAAAGATGCATCTCTTAAAATATTGCACTTAAATGCTTAACAACTGTCAGGTGAAAAAAATCACGTAGCTGCTTCACACAACTGAGGAAACAGAAATAAATAGTCATGCTGCCTTGCTCTGCCTCTGCATCACATTTGAGGATGTCTAGGCATTCAGATGAAGCTTGGACAATGAATGGAAACAGCTACAGTGGCTGTTCTGGGAGGGACTGGCCTACCTGGCTTTTGGTGAGGCATGAAATGCTCCTTAACCATGGAAACATGAAACTACAAATAAGGAATTAATCTTTCATAATAAGGAAAGTTTCTTCCTAGCCCCTTTGCTTAAAGGTCATCTGCAGAACCATGAGGTTTCATATCCATCCCACAGCTCACATCAGCTGGGGATTCAGCTCCATTTCTAATACTGACTGACAATTGTATGCCACATCCCTATGGTTAGAACAAGCTCTATGTGATCCCTGATACCTGCAGACTTTGTCTTGGCCATGAAATGTGTGAGGGCCTTTCTTTTTCCACAGGACACGGAACTTGATATCACAGATGCTCTATCAGCCCGGGGAGGAGAGGAAGGAAAGGAGAAAAGATCCACCCATATTTGTTTCCAAATTTCTGGGAAAATCTGACTTGAAACACTCAATTTTAGGACCAACAAGTAATTCAGCTGATACTTTCTTTTTGCATAGTCTCAAGTGACTCCTGAACTGCTCTAGTTATGTGATTTCATTGGAGTCTCCATTAGATACAGACTGAGGTAAAGGGTCATGTACCATCAATCGGCCAAAACCAAAGCCCTGAATCAAATAAATCAACTGTTTTTAAAAGCAAGGACAGGTTTGCTTACCCAAGTTCAGACAGAAATATAAGCTCTTCACATTCCAAGACAGCCTCTGAGTATTTTCCATTTTCATTTACATACCTTATAAAAACAGCCAATGTTTCATGATATATACTCATAGAAGTTAGTCCCTGAGGACAGATGCAATTTTTGTTTACATGGAAAACCTGTCACAGGCATTAGGGGATATATGAGCATTACTGTTAGCTGTTTGAATTGTGTCCAAAGAGAAAAATTAGCTTTGTAATTAAAAAACCCAAATCCTGCCTGAGGCAAGGCGGGGAAAGCAAACAACAGTGGAGTAGATGCTCTGTGCTGGGGAAAGAAGCTCAGTGTTTAGTGTGGCATCTGGCAGAGCCATGATAAGCACAAAACGGAGCTGCCTATAGAAAATGGCAAAGGAAGAAAAACAGTCCAGGGAAAGCAATAAAACACACAGAGAACAAAATGTGCCCTTAAAGTCAGTATGGTTTAAGTGTACCAGGAGCCCCTCCAAACATTCAAGCTTCACTGAAGAAGTGCCACAGAGACAAATTCACTCTGGAGCCCAACTCAGTATTGGGCTATCATTTCTCCAGCTAGTTCCATCACCAGAATAGCACGATGGGGCTTTTTACCCTGCACAGTACCAACCACTCACAGCACTTACTCATGACTAACATTGAAGTTAGTAACAATTTCTGGTAGATGGTGTCAGTTGAGAACCAATGAGTGTTGCTGCTCCATTGGAGCAGGTGCTGTGTAACATGGGATGTGATCTAAGAGATACAAAACAAAGAACACACTGGACATACAACACAAGCAAATGCCCTGCACTGCACTTCTGGAGTCATTTTAATATAAATAAAAACAAGTTGAAGGAGTTCTTTATATCAGCAAGATGTACCAAATGCATGGTAGCTTCTGGATCAACCTGTAACTTGTGATGCAAACCAATGCAAAAGGTTTTTCCTTCCCTTTAGGTAATCTATTCAGTATCATAGAATCATAGAATGGTTTGGGTTGGAAAAGACCTTAAGATCATTCAGTTCTAACCCCCTGCCATGGGCAGGGACACCTCACACTAGACCATGTCACCCAAGGCTCTGTCCAACCTGGCCTTGAACACTG